>WSUA01000071.1:35838-52426 GCA_019633455.1 Tulasnella sp. 419
CGGATTCGAACAAATCTTCAAAAATGCCTTGACTGGCTTGATGATGGGTGGTGGTAAAGGTGGCTCCGACTTCGACCCCAAGGGAAAGAGCGACAATGAAATCCGCAAGTTCTGCTATGTGAGTTGGTCCAAAATTTTCACGTGACATTGATTTGTAACATTTTTCGCTTTGTAGGCATTCATGGCAGAGCTTTCCCGCCACATTGGTTCAGACACTGATGTACCTGCTGGAGATATTGGTGTCGGTGGACGCGAAGTTGCTTTCATGTTCGGTGCATACAAGAAGGCTCGCAACGAGTTCACTGGTATCCTCACTGGCAAGGGTCTCTCTTTCGGGTACGTTTTTGACACTTTCCCATATTCGGCTATTTGCTTATCAGATTTCTTCAATCTTCAGAGGCTCTAATATTCGTCCCGAAGCTACTGGATATGGTCTCGTGTACTACGTTGAGCACATGCTTCAGAACCTTGCTACTCCCTCGAACTTCAACGGCCTTAGAGTCCTCATCTCCGGTTCCGGCAATGTTGCCCAATACGCTGCTCTCAAGGTTATTGAGCTCGGAGGCAATGTACTTTCTCTCAGTGACTCTCGGGGTGCTTTGATTGCCAGGGATACGAAGGGATTCACCGTTGACGATATCTCAGCCATCGCTAACATCAAGTTGGCTCGTGGTTACTTGACCGACTTTGTCCAAACTGGTGATGCCAACAACAGGTTCGAGTATCACGAGGGTGAGTAGATCTTTTCTTCTACGATGACCTTCCATGCTAACTTGAAAATTAGGCAAGCGCCCATGGACTCTCGTCGACAGAGCTGACATTGCTCTCCCATCTGCTACTCAAAACGAAGTCTCTGAGGATGAGGCCAGAGCTTTGATTAATGCTGGTGTCAGGATTGTCGCTGAAGGCTCCAACATGGTATGAAATCTTTGTTTTTCTGAAACTCGTACATGAAATTAAATCAACTTTTCCATCTACAGGGCTGCACACAAGAGGCTATCGATGTCTTTGAACAAAACCGTGCATCAAAGGGTGCTGAGGGTATCTGGTACGCCCCAGGCAAGGCATCCAACTGCGGTGGTGTTGCAGTCTCTGGTCTCGAGATGGCACAAAACTCTCAGCGACTCCAATGGACTTCCCAGGAAGTCGACCAGAAGCTGAAGGACATCATGAAGAACTGCTACGATGCATGCTACCAGACTGGTAGGGAATATGGTGCTCAGGACGCTCCCAGTGGTACTTTGCCCTCGCTGGTCATGGGCGCCAACATTTCTGGCTTCATCAAGGTTGCAGATGCTATGAGGGCCCAGGGTGACTGGTGGTAAATATATGAGCCTCTTGATGAGAGCATGTTCCCCATCCTATCCATTCCTTAATATCGTGATATAGTCTATTCAATTTTTGTATCAAATTGTATATTGTTGCAAATGGAATTGCATGAAACCTCCTACCGTGCGACACCGCGAGCCTAAAGGGTAGACAAAGCGAAATGTTCGACACAGTGGTTTTAGCCTGGACTAGCTCTTTACGACATCATTAATCATTCCCTTCCTTTTGGATTCCTACCTCGACGTTTCGACAGTCCTACGTAGGTAGGACTAGAAGAAATATAGAGGAGCACTATGTCCTCCTACAAGGAGGCTAAAGAAGCATTTGTGGCTGGAGCGACTGGTTCGTCTGTAGGCCATGTCAACCTGACATTCGGCATTGCACTCGTTGAGTCATTTAGTATCTGATTATTGATTCGGTGTCGAATGGGTCTTCATTTTCAGGCTAGCATTACTATATGTTTCGGCCTCCAGACCCGTTTTCCAGGATACACGTCGCTCGCTAAAAAGTCACCTTGGACGCTCTTCGCGATAGAGACAGCCATTATCGTTATTCCATGCATTCTCAAATTGACACTAGTCAGCGAATCACCAGGACTCTTACTTTTGCATCTTGGGATTCCAGCTGGGATCATCTGTTTACTCCCTTCCGCACCCACACCCTCCCCTGCCTCTCTCCAGTACTCGCATAGCAATGCCCCGGCGGCATATACCACATCTCCTAATGCTTCTATACCCATCCCTCCTTTAGTTTCAGTTACCATCTACCGGGCTTATACAATGCTCCTTTGCGTTGTTGCCATTTTGGGAGTCGACTTTCCGGTTTTTCCGAGGTTCCACGCCAAGACCGAATCGTTTGGAGTCTCCATAGTATGTTTTCTCGCTTCATACTTTGAGTCACATTATGTTGACTGGATGTCTTAGATGGACATCGGAGTCGGCTCGTTCGTCTTTGCGCAAGGCCTTGTTTCTGCTATTCCACTTCTGAGAGATCCTTCTCAGCTCTCAAGACCGCTCTCCTCCAAAATTGGACCTTCGCTCAAGAAAGCCTCTCCTCTTCTTGCACTCGGTTTGATTCGGTTGATCATTGTAAAAGTGACAGGTTATCCGGTGAGTGTATCTCTTCATGCGGGACCTGTACGGACACTGAGATGCTCCATTGCAGGAACACGTCACCGAGTATGGTGTACACTGGAACTTTTTCCTCACTTTTGGTCTACTCCCTGTGGCTGCTACATGCTTCCACCCACTCTTTCTTCGTTTTCCAATGCCGCTATTAGGCCTCTTGGTAACTGGATGTGGGTATTCGTCACACCAAATGTTGCTTTGCACTAATTTCCTTACTAGGTTACGAACTCGTACTAAAAAAGACATCTTGTGAGGAGTGGGCACTTGGGGATGTTAGAGAGGGATTGATAGGACAAAATAAAGAGGGCATTGTCAGTTTCTTTGGTAAGTTTTAAGCGGATTGGTCATTTAAAAAGCCGTTTAGAACTTAATCTCTTTAGGATTCCTGGCAATCAACTTACTGGGCCACTCCATCGGAACATTGATTCTACCTCCTTCACCATCCCATTTCCGTCGAAGGCAAAAAGCTCAGAACCCTAACTCCAGCACATCCAATTCTTCCAATGCAACATATCTCAATCCAGCTGGCCAAAAACAATCCCCCCAACGTAAACTGGGCAAGACTGCAATTGAACTCTGCTCTTATTCTGTTGTATGGTGGGTATTGTTCGGAGTCGCGTGGTGGATGGGCGGAGGAACATATTCAGTTTCGCGGCGATTGGTAGGTCCTACAAAAAATCCGATTCATCGACCTTGTCTAGACACTGATATCACTTGAATAAAGGCCAATTTGCCGTATGTGCTCTGGACGACAGCAGTCAATTCATCATTTATATTAGGATTCATGGTACTTGAAATCCTCTTCTCGCCACGTGTCCCCAAGCAAAATCCTGTTACACCCCCTTCACCTCCTATCGAAGCATCACCAATATCGTCGCCATCGAGGAGCTTTGAAGGTCTCAAGTTGACGGCGAATGGAGAAAAACGTCGAGTTTCAGAGGAAGGTCGACTTTCTGCGAGGACGTCGGAAGAGGAAGAAGCAGGAGAGTATCTCCCTCCACCACCGAAACCGGCTCCTCCGGCATTGAAAGCACCTTTGTTAACCGAAGCCATAAATAAAAATTCCATGACAATGTTCCTTTTGGTGAGTCTGGAAGGGAATTGATCCTTTTTCGTACCTCAATTCTCACTATTCTGCCATTTAGTCCAATCTCATGACTGGAGCCATCAACAAGTCGTATGAAACGATGTACGCTTCGGATTCTGTCGCCATGTGGATTTTGACGACGTATACTGTGCTGTGCTGTGCCATCATGTGGGCAGCTCGAGGGAAGAAACTGATAAACTTGTGAGCCCTGTAAGAGGGGTCACTGTAATATATTCATTTATTCTACGCCACAATGCATTTATTTTGACCAAACCACTGCAATTACTCTTGTGCATTGTCATATCTTGGCAACTAATCATCCATGGATGGACCGTAAGCGTGACTTTCCAGTGGTTCTACTTGGAACACCAGCACACGATCACTCTAAGCACACAAGATTCCAGTAAAGCGATTATGATTCTATCAAGAAGTTGTGGTAGCAGTCTATAGTATCGTAACGTCATACAGCGAAGAGCGAAAAGAAAAAGAGGGTTGAACAAGAAACGTTTATAAAAAAAGTAAATAAAAGAAGGACCGAATGTCTTTTCTAAGGTCCCCCATAATCATCAACTGATACAATTGGCAAAGTTCCATTCTTTGTTGACCACCTATTAGACTTTATGGAAGTACTTCTACGAGGACCACCGCTTGACATTGAAGTGCGTGTTGAAGCAGCGATAGATTGATCCCCACTGGATTTACGTTTCCGATATTGAGGAGGTTGGGTGGTTGGAGGAGTTGAAGGTCTAGATGATGATTTGGAGGGGTTATTTGATCCACCTCCTAATCGTCTCCACCAGCCTCCTACACCTCCACCTCCTCCTGTAGGAGTAGGAGGTCTAGAAATTGAGGCTGCAAGTTTGACAACATTTTCGCTATCTTGAGGGGTTGTGCCGTTCCGCCCATTAGGTTCGGAAGCCCCGCAATCTAATTTGGATTCGGATGTAGTGTGCGTTTCGACGGTGGCATGGGCATCCGATTCCGTTGATAATGTCGCATCGAGGGATCTAACGGAAGGAGGTTTTGAAGGGGGAGCATTGGGACTGTAAATGGTAAATGGCGAAGGTGTCTTGGAAGAGGAAGGCCATGGATTGAAAATATTTTCAATCACCCATTCAGCGGTGTGCGATCCAGGATCGGCTAATATGCGATGAGAGGAAGATAACGAAGAGTTGGAGTCTCTTCTGAAAGAGTTGTGACGCGGGGAAGAGGTAGAGATACCGTTGCGGGGTGTAGATGCACGTGAAGATGGGCCACCAGGCACAAGGTTGGGGGACAAAAATCTTGGGGACGAGATGTCCATGTACGACCTCGAAAGCACACCCGCGACTCCCGATACGGCTTGACCTTTTTGGAGAGGTGGTCTATGGAATGGGACAATTTAGCATCGTAAGTTTAGTTTAATAATTCCAAATGGTCCTTACACGGTGTAATCCCTATCGCCGTGGACCCAAACGGATTCGATGGTGAGTTTGAGGGTGGCATTGGTCTTACTTTCTCGGAGGAGGTATCGTCGAGTGACGGGGCCGGCATCGGCATACTCGGCTAAATTGAGATACAAAACGCCGAAACGGGAGTGAGGTTGGGCGTTGTCGATTCCTTGTAAAGGAAGCTGTACCCCAAAAAAACAAGGGTTCAGTCTGGATAATGAACAGTGCAACGGGCATTGAGCCATACCTCATGAACGATGAGTTTGAGCTCGCTGGGTAAGAGGTCGCCAGTTTCGCGTTTAATTTTGAGTTCGACTACAACTTCGGTTGTGTGCTCCCACCGCACGGCGTGATCCCGGAGTTGAACATATGAAGTCACACCTTTGCCATCCGATCTTGTATCGGCCAAAGTAGGAGTTTGTAGACTAGAAGAGGAGCTGATAGAAGGCGTAGAAGTTGGTTTTGTAGAGGGGCGAGTTGGGGAAACAGGAGCGGGTGTTAAGAATTTGCCATAGGACGAGCTGCCATTGGTTGCTGCTGCGGATTGCATGGGAGTTGACGATTCTGCGTCGTCTTCATCACTCCCTGATGCCTTTGCCTTCCCCTTTTCCTCGGCTGTCAACCTGGGTGTCTCCAATGCTCCAAATTCTGACACAGGCGCTGTACTTGATGCCTCTGCAGATCCATTAGTCTTGAATGTATTGGCACTGTGAGGAGTGGATGCCCTAGAGACACTGCTGACGACATTCCTGAACTTCCACCGCACAGCGAATTGACCGTTGATTAATGGAATATTGGTGACTTCATGGATTGTAAGACGAACATTGAAGGTTGCGTGGCGACTGAGAGGTAAGAGTGAACGAAGACGATTTCCAAAGCGTTCGTCGGGTGCCATCACCATCTGAATTAGAATGACCTAGTGGATGATGGCATGGAAGAGGTGGCTGTTTTTGGTCATGCAAAAAACACGTCGCTTCATTCGGTCTGATGTCAGACTCCCACGCTTAGCCCTGAACGGTGTTCTTGTATCTCCGCACCGCGTCCTCGGTTGAGTTCTGCTATCTTTCCATCATTTTACGTCTTAATCATTGACCGAGACATCAAACAAAGGCTAATCGCTCAGAGGTACATTCAAAAGCAGTCAGATGGGCACGTTTTGCAATTCCCTAATTAGTTTCTCGAAACACTTCGGAAGCATAATACACGTTATCGAAAAAACAAGGTGGCGATTTCTATGTGGAGTTCAACTACAACTCGACTGGAGGTTTCGTAGCGAGCCCGGACGGGTACTGCCGAAATCAGAAGAGCGCTTCAAACTGAGCTCCCAACTCAAGGTATGCATCTCGCCTATCTCACTAATTGTCTAATCTTTCTAAGCAGACTTCCATCCATGGTAGGCAACGTCTGCGTACACAGATGACACAAGTGTATGCACCCCAATACCTTTATGAGTTCGCCTTCATTCCAAGAATTTTGTTAAAATCAAACATGACATCGTCGAATGGAATAATCGGGCCGAAGCCCTGAAACAGTCACGTCAGCGCGTTGTAACGGTCTGGAGGTCTTGGCACTGACCTCACTTGCATCATCAAGCGCCAATGTGCACAAAGTTTATCCATCTTTCCACAGGTACCTTCTTCTGTCTCAGAACCTTCGTTGCCATATTCAATGCTTTCGCTGCATCCGTGTAGCTCACTACCCCATTCGACTTCCCCTCTCCATTTACAATGTGGCGGAACATAAATTTGTATACTTCTTCGGCCAATATTGGTCCATCTAAATCCGCCATGGCATACATAGTTCCAATAACGCTCTTGAAACCAGCGAATTGAAAACTAGCTGCCAAGTGGAGAGTTTCGTCCGGCATTCTTCTACTTGCTGCAGCACTATGGCAAGCAGCAAGGAATGCGTATTCGGCATTCGGAAGATGGGCTTGGATGATGTCGAGGAGGTTGAGGCATTTATCGTATAGATGAAAGCTTGATTGGAATGGGTCCTCGACATTTCGAGATCCATGGGATGTAATGTGGACCCAACTATGAGTCTTCAACCCTGCAAGTACTGCGGCATGGGTTCCATTTTCTTCCGAAAGCATATCCATTGAAGGGACCACCTTTTCCAGAACCTGTAGCTCCTCCCTAACGGAGGGTATCTCCACTTGACTAGGTGCATCTGATTGCGCTATAACAAGCAAACGCGGAGCGGCGCATTTATCCGTCTGGAATGACTTGACGAGTGCTGAAAGAGTGGGAGTATAAGAGGAGATGTAGAGGTCTGGAAGATTTTCCTTATTTCTGCGATATGGACCAGCTGCATGAAGTGGAAGCACGGTAAGATTCGCTGTAGGACACCACCAAATCCGTGATCCTTGAGCGATTCCGATTTCTTGTAGCTTTCCTACTATAGGCTCAGCGATGTCATCCCATAAGCATCGAAGAATATCAATGACTTTTCTGGAAGGTTTGTCAGATTCGAGTGCTTCGGTGAATAGTGCTGAGAGTTTGTTGACATTGGCTTGTTGAATGAGTAGCGGTATAAGAAGTGGATCGTCGTTTTGCCGCACAACGATAGCATCGCAACGTTTGAGGCTGATGTTAATGATGATGACAGGCCCATGTTCTGCTGCCCTCCTAAGATCGTTGAACGAAGGTGGTAACAAAAAGTCACAAAAGTCTGGCAACTTTCGGATTTTTTCGACCACATCAACCCATGCATCACTGATTTGCCTGTACTTGCGGGCTTCAACTTCCATCGACAAACGAGACATCTCACTTGTCTGAGTTGTAGTTGAGGCCTCCAACTGTTCACTCAGCTTCCCAAACTTCTGTGCCAATTCAAGGTCTACATTGCGGAGCGCTTGAAGTGAAGTACGATAACGACCCATCTGAGACCAAAGAAGTGTTCTTCCTTGTTCCAGAAACTCCACTGCTTTCTTTACATCTCCGGTGGTAATAGCGGTAGCTGCGGCATCTGATGCAAGTGAGAGAGGAATGGAAGGTAAGAGTTGATGTCTCGAAGAAATTGAAGATCGGATGAGGAGATATTGATCAGCTAGTTCGAGAGCCTTTTCGTATGCTCTGAGGAGTGAACTACCCTTCTCTTTCTTTATCCATACACGAGAAGCTTTGAATCGCAGTTTCGCACTCGCAGGCTTGTGGTTAGTGGCCATCTCAAACAGAGCCGTGATGTCCCCGGCCCGATATGATCCATCCATCAAAGAACTATTGTCAGCGTACAGGGATGCAAGCCTTGCCCATAACTGGGTTAGACCTGGATGAGCAGCAGGATGGTTTGCGATTGCTTCCTTGATATATTCTATTGCTCGCTGAAGGCTATGTGAATTGTTCTGTTGTTTGGATTGAAGTTCGAAACAAATTCCAAGGTTGCTCAACGTCAGAGATCGGTCCGGATGCCCAGGAGGACACGATGACAGTGCCCTTTGGAAGTTGTCCACGGCTCCCTCGAAATCTTCCACGTTCCCTAGCTTTTCATATCGCGTCATCATACATGTCGCAAGGTTGTTGAGAAGTATTGATTGGCGGGAATGACTTGGTGAAGAAAGGGAGAGCGCCTCTTCATTGTGTGCAATTCCTTCCTCGAGATCTTGAAGGTCCTTTTGTAAATGGTATCTCGCTCGGAGACATGTTGCAAGATCAGTTAGTAAGATGGATCGGTCCGGATGGCCAGCCGAGCACAGCGATAGCGCCTCTTTGTTGCATCTAATGGCTTCTTGAAGGTCTTGTAGATTACTCTGCTGCTCGTACTGGGCAAGGAGGGAGTGCGAAAGACCGATTAGGGTCTTGAATCTCGATGTATGCCCGAAGGGACGAAGAAGCAGTGCATCTCGATGGCACTGAATTGATTCTTCCAAATCTTGAAGACTTCCACTTTGCTCATAGTGGACGCTGAGGCAGTTTGCCAGGTTATGTAATGTACTTGCGCGTTGTGGGTGACCCGGAGGACATAGCTCCAATGACTCTCGATGACATTGAACTGCTTGCGCGAGATCCTGGGAATCACCAAGTTCCTTATAGCGAGCTCGAAGGCAATTAGCGAGATTGTTGAGCGACCTGGATCGATCCACGTGTTTGTGTAGGCCGGCTTCCAATGAACTTCTATGATACCGAATTGCATCCTCCAGATCTTGGAATCGTCCATGAATTCCAAATCGAGTTTGAAGGCGATTCGCAAGGTTATTGGATATGGATGCATAGTTGGTATGATTTGGAGCACATAGTGATAGTGCCTCTCTATTGCATTGGATGGCTTCCTCCAAATCGTGGATAGCTCCCAGCTGATCATAACGTTTCCCGAGACAGTTTCCTAGGTTACTCAATGAAGTTGACGTATCCTGATGCCCTGGTGGACGGAGTGACAATGCATCTCTGTGATATTCAAGAGCTTTTTGTAGGTCTTCAACATCGCCTTGCTTCTGGTATCGGCGGGTGTCGAAGCAATTGGCAATGTTATTTAGGGTTCTTGCTCGGAGCAGATGCCCAGGTGGACGAAGTAGCAATATGTCTCTATGACATGTAATAGCATCGTCTAGATCCATTATAGCACCTCGCCAGTCGTATCGCATTCGAAGACAACTAGCGAGGTTGTTCATCAGTGATGCCCGGTTAGGACTACCTGACGAACAAATCGACAGTGTTTCCCGATAGCACCGACACGCCTCATCTAGGTCTTGCATATCACCAAGCTGGTGAAAGCGTGAGAGAAAACAAGCGGAGAGCTTGTTCCAGGGGGCTGAACGAAGAGGATGCTGGGAAGGTAGAAGTTGTAAAGCTTGCTGGAAGTGGTAAATTGCAGACCCAATATCATTTGCATCATTCCATAGTTTGTTCCTGGTTTGATGTGCACTGGCGAGAACATAAAGGGTAGTAGCTTTGTCTTCCCAGCTAGGAGGAGTCATGCGTAGAGCGTTATGAAAACACTCGATGGCTTGATCGATGTCCTCCTTCACACTAGATATCTCGAATTGAGTCGAAAGCTCCCTCCCTCTTCTTAAAAGTCCCAGGTAACTGGTAGTAGGGTCATCGGTACATTGTTGAGTGTGAAGACCTCGAATGAAGATCAATTTGGGACATTCAATCATTGTAGATATAACAGTGGCTTACCGTCACCATAGGGTGCCCCCCCTGCTTTGGTGTTGAGCTTTCTGATGTCTTTAGCTTGGGCATTCATCAAGTACGTGGTGGATGTAAGACGTGCCTGACATGTAAAGTCGGTGTCAGGGTAATCGACGCAGCAGTGAAACACCGCACACCTAAGGTAGTTTGTGATTAATTCACAGGCGGTTCAGTAAAGTCTTAGGTTATATCTTATTAGGATTACTGTCAATAGTATGGAGTTGGTCTTCCCCTTGGGCTAGATGAGGGGATGACAACCCAATCAGCGAAATGAATCGGTATTTACGTATTCGCCTCCTTCTTTAATGTTGCTATATCAGTGCATCTAGTCACGATACCTGAATTTGTCAGCAAGTGGTCAGCTTCGGAGCTGGAATTGGATAACCTTCACCGCTTCATTCTTCTCTCAAACTATCACAGAGCGCTGACCCAATCATCATCACTTTGATATCTTTGCCCTTCTCGCTACGTTGTGTGTTTCCGTATTCGCGCTCGCCATTCTGATCCAAACATTGCATGACAAGCCTCCGAGTTCCTTTCAACCATGCTAGCATTTTCAAATATTCTAGCACCAGTTTAGTACCAATCTTCGGGTGCAAGTATCACCCATTCATAAGACGTTCTAGGGACCTAGTTGGACTTGAAATGATCTGATGTGGGTCAATAGTAAGCACTTGCTATTGAGAATTCTGGTGATTCTTTTCTATTCTTTACGGAAGTTAACACTGCGTTATAAAGGGGAATATCCGCCTCTAATTTGGTCCCAGTACATGACATTCAGCTGAGATGAGAATGTTGTATTACTGAGGCACCTTTGGTACCGTTGTCGAGAAAACTTATATCAGGCTGCAATGCTCACGATACAAGCTCCCGGATCCCAGCACACCCAGTCCAGACTAGAAGAGCCTGATAATTGATAGCTAAGCTAACCCTGCATCCTCTCGTATACCCTCATACTTCACATCCATCAACTGCAGATGGAACATACTGATCGAAATGCATCAGGCAAAGGTAAATCATTATTCACTGGCGCAGCACGGCACCTGAACCACATCTTCGCACGTCGAAGGTCCGGTCAGGGACGCAAAAGGCCCTTCGTTAGGGCACGCTTCCACCACCACATTCAATCTCATGGGTGATACAAGGGCAGCACTCGTAGGTCCCAATCTTGTGAGACTGCTTATTTATTGTTTATTTTCTTCAGTGGGATTCAGGTCATGATGAACCGGTTCTAGTGAACCAACGAGCGCTTATCGACAAAGTAGGTCCTCGGTACCTCACATTTCGCCATCGTTCACTCAGACTTTACTTCAGGTTCTGGCGCGATATTCGGGTGAATTTACTGTCTTTCGAGAACTGCTACAAAACTCGGATGATGCAGCTGCATCAACTGCAGAAATTCACTTCTATACCCAAGCATACCGTGATCGACTTCAATCAGGGTTTGAATCACTGGATCCAGAGGATACCTTCATGCGACCACTTTCTTTTCCAGATATAGATATACAGCCTCTTGTGCAATGGACTTTTCGAAATGATGGCATGCCGTTCCGCGATGAAGACTGGAACCGGCTAAAGAAGATTGCGGAAGGAAACCCTGTGAGCTTGGCTGAGTCGAACCACGAGTCTTTACTAATCCCTTGACGAATAGGACGAACAAAAGATCGGTGCTTTTGGCGTCGGGTTCTATAGCGTGTTCAGTGTTACCGATGAGCCATTGGTACAATCGGGCTCGCAATGGATGCAGTTTTACTGGAAAAATAATGGTGATCAGGTATCTATAATTTGTCACGTATACCGTCACTTTACGAAATGATCCTCGGCTTCTTCAACAGCTATATATCAAGCGAGGAGATCACTCATCAACCCCTGGAATTGCGCCATCGGGTTCACCATGGACCGTGTTCAATATGCCTCTTCGTGTACCATTACCGTTTCCTGGTGTTCCTGTCGAGATTGCTCACTTCCTTGCAGCATCTTCGACATTTATGATCAACCTGAGAGACGTCTCCGTACATCTTGATGGTTATTGTTTGGCTCGAGTGCAACGGGATGTCGCGACATCCACGTCATTAGCGATTCCAACAAATCTTATCCCCAAAACCTCTCAAATGGAAATTGTGTCGATCCATTCAAGCAGTACGTGCTGACTTCTGATATGATAGTGACTAGATGATGGTTCATATCTGTCCATAGATATCAAGATCACCGCTCACGTCATTCGCTGGATGTATCTTGCGGAAAAGAGCTCATGGATTATGCCAATGGGTTGGGAACTTGAGGGATATTTGGACCTATTTCTCAAGCTTTTCGTCTTCATCCACGCTCTGGTTCAAGTTCCGGAGCTACCGCCACCTTTTCCAGAGTTACCACCTGCAATGCTTGAAACTCTCGAGTCGTCCATCACTTTAACCGCCTACTCGGCCAAAATCGATGTTTCCCTCAAGCAGAAGCTATTGACGGAATTAGAGAGAGCAACAAAGAAGCGACCACCAGCAAGCTGTTCTTATTCATTGATTTACGTAAGCTTTCCTAGGTTTCCGCGCTTCTCGACCTTTCCTGAACCGTTCAACAGACCGGAAAAGACGACTACGATAAAAGCAAGCTAACGAGCGAGGAACAACTCGGAGACGTCTTTAAGGGGCTGAGAGCCGATCTGAACGAGAGTGGGGCGGCGAAGATATTCATCGTAAGTCGTAATGTAAGATATGCACAATGGGATCTTCTAAAAGAGCAGCACATTAGGGTCATGCAACATCACAATCCACCGGGTTTGGAGGTCACGTGGCTGCTCGATTCATGCCAACGGTAGAGCGGGAGTCTGTGGACCTTGTGGACCAGAATGTTTCACAATGGAACAAGGAGCTATTGCAGATAGGAGGAGTTCTGGCAAGATGCGTTTATGACACACAGATGTTAGCACTCCAATCAAAGCATCTGGACGCTAAATCCAGAGGCACAGGGGAAGAGGTGGATGAAGATACTTTGCGGAGTTTGGAAGCTCACAGCGTTCATATTATGCGATTTTTCAGCTTCTATTCTACAACCCCATCGCCTGTGGTCGGGTTAGACATGGAGGAGGCATTTTTCAGTTGTTCCGGGGATGGGTCTATCCTTGTGATGTCAACTGCTGGAGTGCGGTCCTCTCGCGAAGTTCGGTGCTATGATCCGATGATCAATTCATTCATGAAGGATTTCCCTTTACTTCCTCTGAGTCTATCTGAAAATGCCACTGAAATGATTGGATCTCTCCGTCACCGCAGAATGCTACAAGAGGTCAGCTTAGAAGACGCTACAGCAGGGTTATCCGATCGCATTCTCACAGAGCACGAGATGGTTAAATGCCTAGAGTGGCGAATTGCTTTGGACAAGGGGAAGGATATCAGGAGTCACAAAGTTCTGGCTCACGTCAAGTTCCTTGAGGCCGCTATGTTCATTCACTCGCATGATAAACAATCTGGAGCAAACGAAATCGTGTCACTCGCGACAATCAAAACATTCATCACTCGAAACGGCAACATTCCATCTGATCTTCCCTTACCACTGCATACACTACCCTACACTGCCAGCAACAGATTTGATTCAAATACTCTTCGCTCGGTCTTTGGATGGGATGAGCTCAAGCTCCATGAATGGATAGAGTATTTGGTTGGCTCTTCTACGTCTTTGCCTGAAGATCAGAATATGGCAGCCTCAGAGGTCTTCGCTGAGAAGGTCCTTGGTATCATAGCAAAAGCCTGGTTCACATTTGAAAAGGAAGAGAAAGCTCAAATAAAATCAATCCTCAAAGACAAGACAGTAATACCCACCCAAAAGGGCCTTAGGATGCCTAGCGAGTCTTATCTACCGAGTGCCAAGCAGTTCCGGGACTTACCAATTGTAAGTCTCCCCAGCGACATTCCGATTAGAGGTGGTTTAAGAAATGTGAGCCTCCAGTCATTCGAGCATGCTCTGTCACGCTTATGTCCTATCTTTGTTAGCTTCTCGAATACATAGGTGTCATGAGACATGTCTCGCTCCAGGTTGTCCTTGACCGGTCAGCGCCCCTGTTGTTGAACATCATACAATAAAATACTGAAAAAGCTCTACCCGTAGCATGATCGATACTGGAAACTGGGATATGCGAGATTTTGTCCGGTATCTCATCAAAAACAGGTCCTCCCTCCCTGCAATCGAATTTGGGAGCTTGCGTCGCAAGGCGATTTTCCCTCAAGAATCCAGGGAAAACGAAGACCCGAACTCAGCTCAGAAGAGGACCTTGCATTTGCTGTTCGAGTTGTATGAGCCCTTGGACTCCATTCGCGTGCTTGGACTTCCTGTTTTGGATTGGGCAAAACACCCATGGGACTCGCGTTCGGACGAAGGTAGGCCCCTTAAATATAGTCGAGAAGGTTAATAACTAAAAATTGCTTCTTTTATGAAGCCATATTGCTTCTTGAGCTGGGATTAAAATCGTATCCCGATATACAAACTATTTTCGATCTTACGATGAAATCCGAGGAGAAAATCAGGAGAGCCGCTCTACGATATCTCTTGGATAACTTCAACACATTGTATTCCAACAAATACAATCGTGATGACTTTGCTCATTTGGCGTTTGTCCCTGCAGTGAGCCATGATGGAATCCACTTCTTTTCAAACCCTAATGATGTAGGTGATTCCTTTCTGTTCAAGAGATAACATAATGACAATATGTTTAAGGTTTTCACCGATCCAGAGTGCGCAGTGATGGGCTTCTCTGTCGTAGAAGAAGATCTGCGGGACAGTGCCACATACAAACTTGGCATTTCCAAACATCCTCCTATCCACTCCATAATGAGGATTCTTCTGGAAAAACCTCCTTCAGAAGTCGAGACTGCCAAGAAGTACTTTGAGTATTTGTCAAGACGTACTTACGAATTCTCATCCGGGGACACGGAGGCACTGAAGGACGCTTGCATCATACCTACAACACCGTCTGGGGATGCCTCTGAGGCCCCCAGAATGGCGAAACCCAGAGAATGCCTTTTCACAGCGGAGCGAGAAACACTTACCTTTCGAGCACATTCCAAACTCTTTACTTTTGTGGACTTCGGTACCAAAGCCAACGTCTTTTTGAAAGAATGCGGAGTAAAGGATCGACCGGATGTCGAAGACATTCTCACTCTTATTCTAGAAGACCCCCCAAAATTCTTAAAGTTGGTAGGAAACGTTGCGGAGTGAGCTTACATTGGCAGCTTCAGATCCATGAATCGATCACTGATTAGCGCTAACTCAGGTACTGGGATCAACTTCGCTACGTTGCGGCCCATGGGAAATATTCAGCTGATCTCATTTCTCGGATGCGGGGTTCTCCATTTTTGCTCGGTGTTCTCAGAGATTCCAGTCAAAGGGGATTGGGTACAGACGATCAAAGTTCCGAGGAAAGTGGTCGCATAACATTCACCTTGCTGAAGGCCGAACAAGTGAGTTGTCCCGATGGTATCATTCAGTACTGATGCCCGTTTTCCAGATCGTCATAATGGATGACATTAATGCATACTCACTATTCTCCCGCTTCCTCTACGTGGCGCCCGAAGAAGATCGCTTGGAGAAATTCTACGAGAGGCTGGGATCTGAGAAGCTGTCAACTCTCTTTACAGAGGTTTGCCATCCATTTGATGTGGAAAACGCCGAGTCGAACACATCGAAAGAGCTTCGCAACCTCATCATCGAGCGTTTCGCGTTGTTTTTACACGAACGGAAAGCATACGCACGAGTGAGCCCAGAATGGCTCTTGGAAGCCGATAATTTTGCAGTTCGTCTGTGCGGAAAGCTCTGGTATGCCCCCCATAGCTCGTCTCGTTCGAATGCGTCTTATACGCCAAACTACCTAGGTTGGGGCGAATCTTGAGGTTCCAAGGCAAATATACAAGCAAGGTACATGAGGTATCGGCTGCTGCCGTTATGGAAAGATGGCAGGGTAAGAATCGCTTGGTGCTGCTACTTTCGAAGCACAACCAGATGGATATGTATGAGTAGGTGCACATATTTCATGAGCTCATGAGTAGTTGGACTTACCAGTTTCTCATTAAGTGTAGCGAGATCTATCTGTAAAGTTCTGCTAGTCTCGCCAAAGATGAATGACAGCTTGCTGTTCATGACCATTCTCTCAACAGACTTACGTGCACTGCGGCGAAGAGGGTACAACGGTGTGTTTTCCCTTTAAGATCTCATTTCATCAACTAAACAGGGCTTTGGTGAATTACAGTCAAGAAAATTTTGCATGAGCAACAGATCAAAAAAGAGATCTCGGAACATCGCGGCAAGGACGAGGAAAATTCATTGATACCTGAGGAAAGCCAACCCAAGGAAGGAACTTCATCTCCAAAAATCGAGACCCATGAGCATACCGCGCCAACTATCCAGGAAGTTGACCAATCAGTGCTTCTTGATCAAGAACCGCACAAAGAAGAATCCCCCATTGAAAAATCCCAAAAAGAGGAAATCCCCGATGAACAAGAA
>WSUA01000710.1:0-11284 GCA_019633455.1 Tulasnella sp. 419
CTTTGGGATTTGGGTAGCGGTCGTAAAACATTGGACCTCGGAGTGTTATCAGGAATGTAGGAACAAAGGGGGTTGCCTTGCCATCACCGCCGATCTCGACATTAGGAATGCAAGTCGGCCAAGAATTATACTCTACGTTAATGCAGTCACTTTCGAAGCATTAGTGTCGCGAGGCCGAGGGTTACTAGAGATATTCTTGTGATTTTATCTGACGTTTCTTTGACCTGAGTTGTATTTTACCCCAGCATCGCTGAATAGATGTATTCTCATCTGAGATGTTGTGTAACGCGTGCTTGTTTCCTAGTAGATCGGCAATCGTTTTGTTGGCTCTTTGGCTTAGCATGAAGTCATGTAATGGCCAAGATTGCAAGTTGCCATGAAAGTAATATCTTTGATACATAGTATTGATCACATATAGGTTGATGCTCCGCCATCAACGTACGGATGATAAGTAGAATTCTGGGTATATTGTAATGATCATACGATTCAGAACCCGAACTGATAGACTATTTTACAGGATAGGATATGATAGGATATAATCACAAATTTGTTCTAAGCCATTTACTCGATTGACGCTTGTGCCTCACGGACCTTATCCAATTCCCATGAGCACCAATTAGCCTGCAAAACCTTTCCCGAAGCAGAATATAAAGCCTTTGCTTCCCCCAACTAACTGATGGCTTCTTCATATTTGCCAAGCATTATAGCTCCTCGGCCACCCCAGCTCAGACTCTCCGCAAAGTATACATCATTGCGAAGTCCTCGCTTCGCAAGTTCAATCCTGGCTTCTTCCAGGATAGACCACGCCTCTTTGTAATTCCCCTTTTCACAAAAGACCTTCCCAAGTCTTGCTTGGCAATACAGTACACCAGTGGGATCTCCCACACTAAGTTGTCGCTCTTTGACCTCCTCCAGCGCTGATTGTGCTTTGTCAAACCGCTTTGTGTGGATATGAATACCGGCAAGAACCGGAGGCAATCATAAGCATTGTGATCGTCCTTTTCCTTGATAAATTCGGCTCTCACCTCCTCAAGGATTGATTCTGCCCCTTTATGTTTGCCTTGGTCTCAAAGCAGGACACCGAGGGACAGCGAGAATTTATCAGCACCGATCCTATCTCCCAATTGAAGCAATTCCTCTCGCTCCTCCTTCAACAAAGAGTATGCTTCATCCAGCCGGTTCATACGTCGAAGGCATGAACCAATTAATCGCCCGCATTGATGTGCCTGCAAGTGCCTCCTTGCTTGAAGGAACTCTGACTTTGCCTCCGAAAAACTTGCAAATGCCCTCTCGACCATATTCTGTTTGTAGGGAATCATCCCTAGTGTTGTTAAACACTGAGATAGAAGATCAGAATGTGACGCAAGAGTGATCGCCTCTTCCACGATGGTTGTTTGTGGGAGCGACCAATACAGATAGATAGAATGAGCGGCTTGAATGAGCTGGGTTCCCGTCATCGGCTGCAGACGCTGTAGTCAATGATCGGAGAAGGATGGTTTCCATTATGACTTTGTCCGCATCTAATTCCTTTGAGATCTCAATGAAGCCCGCCTCACCAGGATTACGCCAGCCTTTGTTAGCGAGCTGGAAGTAGGCCTTGCGGAGGTCAGAAAAGGGAGCCGGTTGCAATGAATGATGCAGAAGAATATATGACCGAATTGGGAAGCGCAGCCGAACAAAGATCTTCTCTGCACTATCGTACACAAGTGCAGTATTCCGAAGAATTCGCAAAGTTGCTTTCCACTTTGGAATTGACGTTCAATCCGGCTGAGTGCAGCACCAGCAGGGAGGATTGCTATTGCACTCAGCAGATTGATCGCATCTGGATTAGACTTGACCAAGCAACTCTCCAGAGACAGCTGCTGCTTGATAGAGACCTCCATCCCCATCCGGCTGATTTAGCAGCTTCGTCCTCTCTGACCTCCATTGAGTGACGAGCTCCGACGATTGTTCCCCAGCTTCTGCCAACCTAGCCATCAGTGTAACCTCAAGGGTACACAAAACAAGAGTGTATCGAGCTCTGAATCGCCCATGGCATCCGGAGCAAACCGCAAGAATGCCTGGTTGGCTGGCTTCATCTCCAGAGGTGGTAGTGGTGGCAGTTTTGGATCGGTCCATTCTACGTTGGAGGCTGGCCAGCTCGCATTGTGATGATGAAAGATATTGTAGGGATGGATGCCAGAAGTGCGAGAATGTTAGCAACTTCGGATTGCTGGCCAGCTATACCCCAGGGGGTTTCGAAATTGTTGAGAGGTAATATATAGGGTTCCTTGAACGCCTTGAGCATCGCGATGATTTCCGACAAACGGTCATTGAATGAGGAAGAAGTTGGAAGGATGCTCTTGCCAAGCAGCTCTATCAATATGTTGACAGACGTGGCTTGCTCGTATGGTACCCAGATAATGTTTTTGCCAAACCGACTGACAACCTGAGCATCGTGTACCATGCAGAGAGCAACGGACGTCTTTCCCATTCCTCCTGGACCGAGAATGGCTGGACGGACTGACGCGTTGATGAGAATGAGAGGGATGGCCGTGGCAATATATTCCTTCCGACCGAAGATCTTGGGCACGCAGGCATTGTAGTGGATGGTAAGCTAGTCAAAATGCGCAGGTCAACGATTAAGTACCTCAACATGGGTGCTTTAGACTCACCTAGCTGGCTCTTTCTCCATGTCCTATGCCAGAACCATCTCTCGTCAGATTCAGGAGAAAAGAATTCTTTCAGTGACTTGCCTTATCTTTGACAGTGTTGAGAGTCCCTCCTGTATGTCTGCTCGTAGGTCATTCCGCAGCTCTTCTCGGCCCTCTTTGAGTTCTTTCTTTAGCTCTTCATGACGCTCCAAATCTTTCAGACAAGAATCCACTTTTGACATCACCTGATGAAAGATGTTGCGAGCAATTGCAAACATGAGCACCAATGAGTAGAGCACCAATGAGTAGAGTTGTTTACCTGAAATTCTTGCATTGCCCAGTCGGACTTCGCAGCACAGCCCGTCTTTCCTTGTGTTATCGCAGTGACAAAGCCCAGCTTTCATTTTACTGCGCGAAGAACCTTCTCCTGCTCTGCTATCGATAATCTTGAGTTTGGAGAGGATATTGACAAGGTGGCTAAAGCAGAATAAATGAGTACTTGGATAACGTCTTGTTGACCAAGATTGCTTACCCAGTAAGTGCTTCGACTCTGTCCCTCAAATCGCTGGGAATATCTTGTTCGGTTTTGCCCTTGAGAGAAACGAGGATGACGACGAGTAGAGAGGTACACCGTTTCATTAGATCGTCACATTCTTCCCTGTTGGCTTGTATCAACTGGATGACCAGTGAGTTATGAGTTTTCCTCTGGTAGGCGTAAAGCTCACCTGTGTCATTTTGATGACTTCAACCGCAATACCAGAGGCTGCTTTGACAAAGGGGACAGGGACACCGTCAGTCGTCTTCTCCAACAGCGTCAACGATATCTGAGTGCCTCCGAGAGTGGCAGTGGTCGCGGATTCCAACCGTGAAGATGTTGAGGGTCTCGATGAGGAGAGCCAAGGCATATTAAGCGACAACTGATGGTCTACAGTATTGAGATCGAACAGTTATCAGTCCGAAATCGAACCATCACTGATTAGGGATACTGGATTGGAGCCGCCTACTTACAACAGGCACCTATAGGAACAAGGAGGGGTTACAAAATCACGACTTCCCAGGTGCTATGGGTCATAAAATGCTATTACCATGGTGTTTATTCCGACGCAACTTCCAAGACTCACGGATGGTGAATGGTAATGCGAAGCTTAGGGGTTCCTCGCTGTCCAGTTATGGTAATATTCATGTTGTGTGTCGGCATGACTCGTCCCTGCTGGTTCTTTTCCCTGCATGGACCTGGTACAAGGAGGATTTATTGTTCCATCCGCAATGTGGTGGTGATACTTCGTTTCAGTAAATTTGATGGATAAGTTGTTTGAATTCCATGGAGGAGACATGATCCCTCACTCACGTACCATCGTCGCTCTGTAACATGCGTGTGGTGAGAATGGACGACAGTTGTGGAATTGCAGCAGAAATAATTGGTCATCAGGAGGTCCTATAGATGTCTAAGGTTAATCTGGAAGTATCCACGGTCGTTTCCATAAACCAAATAATAAAGACAGAACTTACTCAAATTCGTTCCTCTTGCCAGGATCCTGTTCGCACCACGATTTCTGAATCTGGGAGTAAAATCTTTAAGCGGTCCAAACGGGAGTCTAGAGTGGTATTTATGAGCAAGCAAAAGAGAAGTGGATAGACCTGTTGGTTCATGTTAAAGTTTCAGCTCCTTTGGGAAGTCGAAATCACTTTTGCCTGGACTTGAAGTACCCAGTCTCAAGGGATTATGGCGATCATAATATTTGGGGATACTCGGCTAGCAGTTCGAAGAACAACGAGGCGCCGGCCGAAGATTATCTCGACCATGTATAAGCAAAGTGAGACAATAAATATTGAAGACGGAGGATAGCTTCAGAGAGGATGTCATTGTAGTAGCAACTGGTGGGTGAGATTCCGAGATTTTCTAGGTCAGCGGTCTCGTTGCTGAGATAATCGCTATCGATAAGGTACGGTCGGAGTTTGTAATCATGATTTGAACCACGCCTGAAACATTTCGAATTCTTCAACAACTCAGCCATTCGGTTGAATGTCTCATCACAGACCCCTGACAATTGGCACAGTAAATGGTGGCTCGTGATGAAGATATGTTCAAACGTCGCTACGTCACTGTCACGCAATTCTTCGTCCGCCGTTCCTTTTCAGCTCATCGCCCAAGGCACATAGAGGATAGTACCCAACAGTTCAGATGGATAACTCGCTATTGTCATTGAAGAATCACCATATGGAACTCAGGTGAGTGGTAAATGGTGATATTGATGAGTGAAGCTTATCGTCGTCGTAGGATCTGCTTGAGGAGGGATACTTTCCTGTGAGGAGACGGAAAACCACTCATGAGAGTCATTTAACTCATTGGCCAATGGAACAGACTGGCGTACTTGAACACAAGCGCGTTTCTGGTATATTTGATACCGTTCTTGTGGGTTGTGGAAGAGTCGGTCGAGCTCACAAGGTGAATAGGGTGATCGCTACTTATTCACCCCCTCACTGACCACTACTCATATCCATTAGACAGTATGAAGCTATACCGACAGAGACATCTTCGCTTGCTCCTTTGACTCCGGTATCTTATGCGCGTCCTTGGTCCGCCTTCATGCGACGGATTACCTGGTTCGACGCTTTCAGCCTCGATCTTTGCCATCCGCAATCATAAACCACCTGGCTACCGAAGAGGACCTGCCACCGCTAATGACGAAACATACTGCGGAACTAGCATCAGTGTTTTGCTCCTTCAGGTTCATCGCGAATTGGAGTGTCAATCGAGCTTGGATTATACGTCTGTAGCCTCAAGTACCATCTTGGCTAGTATGAGTGGTATGCCCCGTTAGCTTATACATCTAACTAATTTGCGAACTTACTCCGGCTTTATAGTGCCTGTTAAGCTTCTTCACGCTCGGCATCGGACGGTTTCTAAAGGTGGAAGTGCTCACGCTCCCTAAGTTTGGCGCGGTAGTGACTACATAGGTAAGCAAATGATGCAACAATCAGTGACTACTCTCACGACCTCACACGCAATATCCGTAGTTTCTAGGGAGTATTACTCGTTTCTGTGGCGGACCCCAATCTATCAACATCCGACTCCATATCACCATCTTCATTTTCACTTCCACTTCTCAAAGTTCGCATCAAGACGGAATGCAGTTGTTCTTTGGATTTGTGGGACTGTGTAATGTGTTGACGTTGTGGCCGGTGGCGATATTGTGGAATCATATGGGATGGGAAACGTTGGAGTGGCCGAGTGGAGGGAAGACATGGGCTGGTGTCGCCATCAACGTGAGTGGTGAGTGGTTGTCTAAGATTTTGTCAGAGCAATATCCTGAGTTGTCCTTTCGCCTCATAGATGCTCATCACTCTATCTTCGGATTACATCTACGTCATTGCGATGCTCAAAACGACGCCACTCCTCGTCACTATTGTGCTGTCTCTCACGGTTCCATTTGCGGTTCTTGGGGATGGCATAGTTCTGAACATGGGAGTAGATGGCCAATCGCTGTTGGAAGCGACGTTGGTTCTCATCAGCTTCGTTGGTATCGGAGTCGAAGGTTCGGATCCAATCGAATCTGAGGAGTTTATTCCAGGAGCCGACGCGACGAGGACTGAAAGGGTTGGAACCATCAGTGCTGCCAGGCCGAGGGTCACGAGAGGTCGTTCATTGAGCAAGATACGGTTATCGTTCAGTCGACCGGAAGGAGAGGATGATGAACGGGAAGCATTCTTAAGATGCCATGGGTTATTGAGAGAGGGGCCCACTTCAGAAGGGAGTGGGATAACCGGTAGTGAAGCGGAGATTCAGAGGAGTGTGCGAAGTACAAGTGAGGCCGGTTGGGATATTCTTGTAATCTTTATGGGACGTTTCCTTGATCGAGTTGTATTTTACTTCAACATCTTTGAATAGATGTATTTTCATCCGAGAGGTCGTGGAACGTATGCTTGTCTGCGAATTATCGCCTATCCTTCGTTGGTTCCTTATCTGACCCGAGCCCATGTAATGTCCAAGATTACAAGTTGTCATGAAAGCGAAAATGTCTCATTGATGGTATTGATGAGATATAGGTTGACGCTCTTCAATAAACGGACGGATGATAAATAACAATTCTGGGTATATTTGAATAATCATACGATTTAGAATCCGAACTTGATAGACTGATCTACAGGATAGGACATCACAAAGTCGAATTAAGCAGTTCGCTCCATTGATTCTTGTGCCTCGTGAACCATTTCCAACTCCCTTGAGCACCAATCGACCCAATAAATATCTCCCGAAGCAGAATGAAAAGCTCCTCCAACCGACTAATTGCTTCTTCATGTTTGCCAAGTATTCTAACTACTCGGCCATCCATCTCAAACTAGCCACAAAGCATGTATCCGTGCGAAGTCCTGGCTTATCCTGGCTTCTTCCAGGACAAACCATGCCTCCTTGTAATTGCCCTGTTCACAAAGGACCTCCCCAAGTGTTGCTTGGCAATACAGAGCACCAATGGAATCTCCCATACTAAGCTGCCGCTCTTTGACCTCCTCCAGCGCTGATTATGCTTTGTCATACTGTTTCGTCTCGAAATAAACATCAGCAAGCGACCGGAGACAATCATAAGCGTTGTGATTGTTCTTTTCCTTGATGAACTCGGCTCTGGCCTCTTCCAGCATCGATTCTGCCTCTTCGTATTTGCCCTGGTCCATAGGAATGACCTCAAGTGAAAAAGAGCATTCATTAGCGGTGGATCACCTAGTTCAAGCAATTCCGTTCGCTCCTCCTTCAACGAGGAGTATGTTTCATCCACCCGCTTCGTACGTCGAAGGCATTCACCAATCCAATACCCGTATTGATGAGCCTGCAAGTTGTTCCTTGCTTGTAGGAACTCTGACTTGGCCTCCGAATAACATGCGAATGCTCTCTCGACCATATTCTGTTTGTAGAGCATAAGCCCTAGTGTGCGTAAACACTGGGGTAGAAGATCAGAAGGCGAGACTCTAGCGAGGGTGATCGCATTTTCCAGAATGGTGGTTTGGGGAGCGACCAATACAGACATTTTGAGTGATAATGAGCGACTTGGATAATCTGAGAGTTCCCATCATCGGCTGGAGACGCGATAGCCAATAAATCCAGAAGGATTGTCTCCATATTCGCTTTTCCGCCTCTAACTCCTTCGAGTTCTCCATAAAGTCGGCTTCTCCAGGATCAGACCAGCCCTTCTCAGCGAGTTGCAAGTAGGCGTTGCGGAGATCAGAAAGAGGAGCCGGTTGCAATGGATGGCAGTAGAACATATGACCGGATCGGAGAGAGCAACTGAACAAATGTCTTATCTGCACTGTCATACACAAGCGCAGTCCTGCAAAGAACTCGCAAAGCTGCTCTCCATTCTGGGATCGACGGACATATCTCCTCAATCCGGCTCCGGCTGAGTGCAACACCAGCAGGGAGGATTGCTATCGCACTCAGGAGATTGATCGCATCTGGATTAGATTGTACCAACCGACTCTCTATAGAGATGGAGACCTGGATGCTATTCCGTCGATTCCCGTCCGGCTGGTCCAGCAGCTTCGTCCTCTCTGACCTCCAATGAGTCAGAAGCTCCGACGGCTGTTCCCCAGCTTCCGCCAACCAAGCCATCGGTGTAATCGCAAGCGGCACACAATCCAGTTCCTTCAAGAGCATATCGAGGTTCGCATCTCCAGCTGCATCCGGCGCAATTATCAGGAATGCCTTGTTCGCGGGGTCGATTTCAAGAGGAGGTAAAGGAGCAGTGTCGACTGGGTCCATTGGACGGGGCCAGAAGCCGGAGGCTGCCCGGCTCGCATTGTGACGATAAAGGATACTGTGGGGATGGATGCAAGAAGGGCGAGGATGTCAGCAATCTGGGATTGCTGGCCGGGTATATCCCAGGGGGTTTCGAAGTTGTCCAAAAGTAACATTTACAGTTCTCCAGACTCCTTGAGCTTCCCGATGATTTCTCCCAAACGGTCACTGGACGAGGAAGAAGTAGGGAGAAGGCTTCTTCCGAGCAGCTCTATCAACAGGTTGACAGATGTGGCTTGCTCGCATGGGACCCAGATAATGTTTTTGCCGAATCGACTGACAACTTGAGCATGGTGTACGATGCAGAGGGCAGCAGACGTCTTTCTCATTCCTCCTGGACCGATGATAGCTAGACGGACCGAGCTATTTGATATAATGATATTGACGGCCATGGCGATATACTCGTTTCGGCCGAAGATCTTCAGGCATGCAGGCATGGTGGTGGCTGGTAAACTGGTTGGGATAAGCAATTACATGATTGGTTCCCTCGACATGATTGTTGACTTACATGGGGATGGTTTCTCGATCTCCTGTATACGAAACCTTATTCATCAGATCAAGCTGAGCGCGAGTGGCACGTGCTTACCTTATCCCTGACAGCATTAAGAATCTGTTTGTGGCTCTCCTATATCTCTTGACGTAGCTCATCTCGTCTCTCTTGTATTTTCATCTTCAGATCACGTCGACTCTCTTGGATTTCGTCTTTCACATCATCGCGGCTCTCCTTGATTTCCATCTTCATATCGTGTCGGCTCTCTTGTATTTTCGTCTTCACATCATGCTGGCTCTCTTTAATTTTGTCCTTCACATCATCGCGGCTCTCCTTGATTTTGCTTTTCACGTCATCTCGGCTCTCTTTGATTTCGTCTTTCACATCATCACGACTCTCCGTTATGGCGGTTTTCGGCTCTTCGTGTCGCTCCAGATCCTTCGGACATGAGTCCACTTTTGACATGACCTGGCAAAGAGTATGTAAGCTGACGCGGACGAGTACAAGAATTGGATTCGTTCACTTGGAATTCTCGCAATGCCCAATCCAATTTGGCAGAACAACCGGTCAATTTCCTGGGGTTGTCGAAGTGGTAAATCCCAGCTTTCACTTTTCCACGGATTGAATCTTTTTTGGATCTGCCATCGATCAATATCAATTCGAAGAGGATGTCCATGAGGTTGCTACGGAATATATAAGCACTAGGACTAAGTGTTCATCGTTGGAGATCGCCTACCGAGTTAGTGTTTCGAGTCTATTCTTCAGATCGTCGGGAATATCGCGTTGTATTTTGCCCATCATCGCAATCTTCCCTGTTTGCTTGTACCACCTGGATGGGCCGGTGAGTCCCGATTTACTCATAGTGATCGTAAAAGCCCAGGTGGGATATATCTGCCCTGAATCTCGCGCAGTCGATGATAACCGTACCTCAGTCGGAGTTCGGAGTCATCCACGCTAAAAGACAAACTCTAAACGCGTTTGAAATCAAACCGCCATTTAACATTCTCGGCATTGGTGGAGATGGCAATTATAAGTGAACAATCGGCTATCTAATAAGTAAACTGTCATCTTTGGCAACATTTTGTCTACAATTGACTGCTTATACGTAGTGAGGCCCGTGCTGCAGCCTACCGTCCCGATTGTTACAAGCTTGCAGTGGAACTTTGGGACATGGTCATGAAAAATCTGATGGAAGGCGCTGGATACGACCACAAGACCAAGACAGCACACTCCACTGTGCTCTCCACTTCACCCAATGACATTCCACATCCCCTACTTGCACTTGGGTTGACCTCAAAGTATCTTTACGCACTTACTGCCAAGTACATCACGTGTTGGATCAAGATTTACCGCAAGGGACGAAACTCACAATCTAATTTCGGCCCGCTCTCATTCACAGCATCTCTTCTGAAGAAGTCGCTGAGGAAAGCCGTGGTTAGCGTGACGGGTGTCCAAGCGGGCAACCCCGTAGTCACCTCCCTTCGACGCTCGAACGATGTTCGATCCCTAACCATTGACAGATGCGAATTCATGTACACAATGTTACAATACCTGATCGAGGTCAGCACCTTGGATGAACTCCATTGGATTAGAACTTTCATCCGCGAGGACGGGAATCCAACACCTCCAGATCTCTCGAACCTCTCACTCGAGCATTTCTGCCATGTCCGCCACCTGGAAACGACCCCTCAAATGGCTAACATCGCCCTTAGCGCCTCCAAGTGCTCTACTCTCAGATTCCTGGCACTGGGAGAAGAGGATGCCGCTGATCTTTTCGCTCTCCATACCCAAGCCTTTGCGGTGACTGATCTTCCTACTCTTCCCGTGTTGTCCGAATTCGTTCTATGCGGAACGTTCACCCACTGAAACAACCAGATGTACACAGGCTTAGGATAATTCCTCCAATGTACACCTGGGTTGAAGATCATCATGCTCAAGGAGGAGCTAGGCGGGGTCGAGGCCGAAGCACATTTCGAACCGACCATCGATCCCCCCGTTGGAGTTGTACCCACGCTAACCCACATCACCGGTCCTCATACTTTCCTCAGGTGGCTCTCACCCGGTCAACCCATCGCTTCAGCTACTGTTTTCTTACAGGACGAAGACATACTTGCGACTCTCGGAACGATTCTCCCGCCTCTTGACAGGCTC
Organism: Tulasnella sp. 419; assembly: GCA_019633455.1. Lineage (NCBI taxonomy): Eukaryota > Fungi > Basidiomycota > Agaricomycetes > Cantharellales > Tulasnellaceae > Tulasnella > Tulasnella sp. 419. The sequence continues at coordinate 11,063 of WSUA01000710.1, forward strand.
GAGGAACTAACGACATTCAATAACCACTGGAATGGAGATATGCTAGGGACTATCCTCAGCTCTGGAGCATTCCAACATCAAAAATTCATTGACTCGCGTTGATGGAGACTGCAATGACCAGCATCGCGCAGTAGTCCCATGATTTATGACACCTTGGAAGACGAAGAAAGGATCTGTACACAGAAAGCGTGGGATGGATCGCGCCCTGATAACAGCCGACAA
>WSUA01000712.1:0-11258 GCA_019633455.1 Tulasnella sp. 419
ATAGACCCGCCTTATTATTACATCAAGCCAGTTGGTCGACTCATCAAGGCCATCAATGAGCACAAGTTCCCGGAGAAGAGCAGCTACCCTTCTCCAATCACAGAGTCATATGCTGGTTTGTGGGAGCTCTTTGAACGGTGTTGCAACGGCGATCCGAATCAGAGACCGTCAATCACTCAAATATTACAGAATTTGGAGGAAATCAAGGCTCGGAGAGGTGCATGATACTTCCTCAGAGATTCATATATCTTTGTCGCTTAATGCAATGGATGTAGCTTCAATTACTCTTACTACTCAACACGATTGGCTATCGCGTTTCAAGAAGATACGACCGATGCATCGGTAGCGGGTCTTATGCTTTGGCTGAGGTTCCTATTCAGATTGTTGTCTACAGAAATGGCACAACTAAATGATGGATTGAAGTCCCATTCTAGATGTACTCAGCCTGCTGAATCATTTCTGGCTATGCGATACACGAACTTGTTTCCGTAAGAGTTGTTGGTCGATGCAGGCATTGTCAGAGGAGACATTCAAAAAAGGTTATGGGTTCATAAGATGATTGGATAGGATTTCCCATGCGTCCGATGGGGTCAGAATCCGACAATCAGAGTAGTTGCTAGGCGCAGCAGCTTTGAGAACAATGCTAGGGCATGTATATGTGATGGTGAGGTATTAGAATATACCCAACATGATTCTGACCTCAATGAGCTAGTGTGACGCGAGGCTAGGGTCCACGCTCCTCCTTCCCGAAAACAAGCCCCCGAGAACTGCACACCTTATCAGAATGCAATCCTCAATTCACGCCGAGAAGTACCTATCTCTAGCCACGTGCTTCGTAAAACAGGTCATCGAAATCCACCGCAGAGCTTACAGAGGCTGGAGGCCGAGGCCTGATAGGGTAAGAATAGTAAGGATATAGACAAGCATTTGAACAGGGATCGAGATCTACCCTAGGAAAAGACTGTAACGTATAACCTAGAACCAATCTCTATATCATCAAATGTATTCCTCTGAAATTCACTCCGTCAAATTTCACCACTCCACGGACTTGCTCCGCGAGGCCCACAACAGGTCCCGATGTTCCGTATTATTGGCTTCGGCTCAGTCTGATTGTCAACCACACGATGCGGCCCATCGTTTTCCAGACGCAGTACCATAATTTTCCTATTTTTTGTCGCCTTCTTCCACCTCAAGGGATGCAGGATTCACTTGCTCAGCGCAATGAATCGCAGATTCTGAATGATAACATTCCGACCATTATATTTAATAGTAGACACCGAATGGCCCTCACGCCAAAGCCCTCTAGCGGGGCGTTCCCCCATGGAGCTCAACCCAACGCCTTCCCTCATTTCACGAGAACATGAGTCCCTTTCATTGTGAGTTTGGCTCAGCTCACCTGTTTTCAAGGGAAATCATTGACGTGATGGAGGCTAGCTCCTCGAGCATCTTGGACAGCCCAGACGGATTCGCTTCTAGCGCTGTTGGAGCCCGCCGACGCTCGGCTCAGCAAGCACGTGTCGGAGGTGCACTCCCGCCTCCTCTCTCTTTTCTCTTGTCACCCCCGCCTTTTCCTCCTTATTGTTCTTGCTGGACGCTCCCAGGCGTCATTTTCATTTCCGTTTATTTTCTCTAGCATAAATACTCGCCTGATGCCTTCGAGTTCCGACGTCGTTCTCACTATTTGACGCTCGGACTCGAAGGTATGGTTGTCTTTACCTTTGTACCTTTTAAACAGGTCGTTCTCACTATTTGACGCTCGGACTCGAAGTCCTTGCTTATAGCGCCGCGGTCTAGTCGATTCTCCAACAAGCGCTGGCTAGATCTGTTTTCATCTTCAGACTCTCAGCACTCTATATAGCGGAGCAAGCTACTCTCAGAGCTTGTGCTTTCAATGCATGGGCCACAACCATGGAACAATATTTGGGGATTAAGCTAGAGCAGAAGCACGAATCACTAGAAGCGGAAGCAGCAGCACTCAGAAATTTTCACTCCTTCCTTTCGCAAAAGCTTCGCAAGTAAGTTGATACATGGTTCAAGTAGTACTCTCACTGAGACTAGATCGCAGTTAATTCGGTGTTGTAGACAAATTACTACAATTCTGTGCTGATGGGGCGTTCCGTGGTTTCTCTGTAAGCGATGCGATTACAATCGCCTATATTGTGGCATGGATCATCATTACCGATGTGGAAGAAGTAAAGGCAAGCTCACTGAGATACCATTTGTTAGTTTATCATACAACCATGAAGTATCACCTTCCAGATCGCCCTAGGCAATCATCAACTGTATAATGCTGTGGCCGCATTCGTGAGGGTAGTACGTGGCGATACGCTTGAATTCCGTAGAGCGTCAACGCACGACCAGAACCAAGAGCTTGGGTATTTCTATTCTTATGAAGTAATTGAGGTTACTTGGCGGTCCATGAGCTATACTAATCACTTTTCTTGTTAGATTTGTCAAGAGCCACTTGATGCTCTCACACTACACCTCGGCACGTCAACAAACAGCATATTCAACAAAATCTCCGAGAAGAATAGCTATTCTCTCACTAAGTTCCTCGATTCATTTTCAACCCAGTTTCCTATGCCGCTGGGTTTGAAGGAAGTGTTACTACAAGCTGACTTTCAAAACGAACCTCCCTCAACAACTCGTGCGACGGGAGGTGAGTCTTCAGCATCACTCTACCACGCTATCATCATGTTGAACGAAGAGGAAGATCTTCCGAGCAGATCCATCGAAGCAACACTCCAGACAACCAAACTTCTGACCCAATATCAAGCTGAATTAGGGGAGAAGCTGGTGCCAAAGGTTACAATCCCTAAGCTACTATCAAATGAAAGCACGTTCAGCATCTTAGGGGTGGAAAGCGATGTGACAACAAATCCGTTTTACTGTCAGCTATTGAACCGCTTGGCTAGTAAGTCCTTCCGTTGTGATCGACTTCCGTTGTGATCGAGATTATGATTAACTGTGTTATCTAAATCCTCTTCTAGGCATATGATTCTGCAAAGAAACTGCACCTCCATCGTGGTCTAGCAGCCGCCGTGATACTTCAGTACGATGAAGTTCTGGTGACCGCTAGAGATAACGCAAGCAGCGCGGATCAATCTGAACTGCTTGCCACCATCAATGCCATTAGGGTGTTTCAGAGTAGAAAAAAATCACAAATAAATGTTAGAAAAACGGTGAGCAAAATCGACCCTCGGAAACTTCCGGTTTCCTACAGACGATTTTTTTGGGATTTTTGAGTGACCAAAATGCTTCGAAAACGATTTCTAGGATCAGCCGTGAAAACCATTTTCGTTCATTTTCGTCGATCCCAGCGTTTTCGTCGATTTTCGTACGATCTCAGCCCGATTTTTCTCACCGTTTTTCTAGCGTTTTTTTGTGATTTCCGTCTACTCTGAAACACCCTATTATTGAGTGAGGTCGTTACTCGCTCGACTCCTTGGAGGATAGATTGATCTGACTTTACCCTGGGACAGCACGCTTAGGGCGATCAGGGGAGAGATGGTCACATGGAGCAAGTACAGCATATGGCGTACCTGGGAGGAAAGACATACTATTGAACAAAAGCTTTTCAAATATGGGGTTATGATTGGGCAAACGCTTAACATTCTTGAGGTGCGCGCCCGGGTGCATTCCTGAATCATATCTGCCAAACCTAAATACCCTTGATTTTAGCTGACCGCTAAGGATGATGGAGCAAACAGTTTCGAGGAGTCAGATATGTTGCTGGCATACGATAAGCAGCACCTTTTCGAGATCCAACACGGACTTCGCAAGATTCATAAACTCGTTTTCCAACTCCGTGATGTGTGTCCCCTTCCTTCATGTATCTTGTGCCCATGACCCATCTTTGGCACTACAGGTCCATATATCAAAAGCTCCTGGCTCAATAGAATATGAAGAAGCTACCGCCGCCTCGCTCGAGTTCAGTATCAACCCAAAGTCAACTATCCTTCGACCTCTGTTTCTGGGCAGTGAAATTGAAAGAATTGGCGAACAACCGTTATTCTCAGGATCGATCTACGACACATACAAGGGTCTTTTCCTTGGCAAGATGTCCGTGGCTATGAAAGTCATCAGGGGACCACACACACCGACAAAACCTCCAGATATCCGAGTGAACATGACCTGGCTCTTATCAGCGACTCATCTAGCTGGGTTACTACATAGCAATTTGAGCGACAACTCGGTTTATGGCGGACCATGAAACACAAGCACGTTCTTGATCTGATTGGATATTGCTTTTTCAATGGCAACCAGATGTAAGTTTCAACATGGCCTTTGCCAGAATTGGTTTTCATGAATGAGAAACAGGTGTCTTGTGTCCCCATGGATGGATAACCGCGACGTAGTATGGTATCTCCGCCAAAAACCAGAAGCAGATCGGTTCCAGCTAGTAAGCATAGACCCTATCATGACATTTTAGGTTATGTTCAACATTGGATAACTAGATCACCGATGTTGCAATTGGACTTGAATACCACAACATCCATATTCTTCATGGAGGTCTCCAATGTGTGAGTGGATGTTGTGCCAGATGTTCTAGATACTAATGGATCCCTCATAGAACAAAATCCTTGTTGCAAATGAGGGTCATGCAATGTTGGCGGGATACGGTCTCTCCAAACTCTTCAAAGAGGACGAACCAACATTTTACACACAGAGTGACGGACCTGTGAGCGAATTCCGCTATCAACCTCCTGAGGTCATGGATGGCCAACAGCTCAGCACTTCTAGCGACATTTACCCATGGGCAATGTGCGCTCTTGAGATCATGACGGGTCATGAGTGGCTATTCTATCGAATTTGAGAACGCAAAGGTCTCAAGTTTATCACCCTTAGACCCGCCTTATTACTACATCAAGCCAGTTGGTCCACTCATCAAGGCCATCAATGAGCACAAGCTCCCGGAGAAGAGCAGCTACCCTTCTCCAATTACAGAGTTATATGTTGGCCTGTGGGAGCTGTTTGAGCGGTGTTGTGACGGCGATCCAAAGCAGAGGCCGTCAATCACTCAAGTATTACAGAATTTGGAGGAAATCAAGGCTTGGAGAGGTGCATGATACTTCCCCAGAGATCAATATATCTTGGTTGGTCAATACAATGGATGTAGCTTTAGTTACCCTTATTACTCAACACGATTGGCATCTTATGCTGGGGCTGAGGTTCCTATCCGAGTTGTTGCCCCCAGGAACGGCACAGCTAATAATGGATTGAAGTGTTTTTAATCTAGAATATACTTAGCCTGCTGAATTGTTTCTGACTATTCTGATACAAAATGATTGTGGGTGTTTTCCGCGATTCCGTACTAACAGTTGTTTGGGAGATGCAGACCTTGTCAGAAGAGACATCCGGAAACCTAAGGTTGTGAGCTTACGGCCAGGCCATAGAATGATTGGACAGGGTCAGAGATCCGAAGCAGTAACCTTCGATCACTCAAGTATTGTCATTCGGGGGAATCAAGGCTCGGATAAGCGCATCATACTCGTTAGAACTTCATGTAGCCTCTTTGCTCAATGCAAAGGATGAGTCTTCAGTCATGTTTGTCGCATATTATGATCGACTCTAGCGTTTTATAACATGACACTTATGAATTTGGTTTCACTGAATCGCTTTTTCAATCCTCACAGACTTCCATAATTCTCCAAATTTGTATAATCAACATATATCCACCAGGAAGCGTTGACGAAAAATACAAGACTACTACCTGCCACGACTTGTTGATACTTCCAATACACAAGCATGGGAGAGAAAGATCAATGGTGAACCAGCCACTAAGCAGAATCGGGTTCAGACAGAAACACAACTTTGGGACACCGCAAGCTTAATACACAATGAACAACAATGGGCTGGTACCTCCCTCAGTAAATCATGGTCAGTCCAATCCAACATAGCACCATCTTCGAGTTTTCGGCATTCAGCGATGGTGAGATCTTGGTGAGATGAGTATTCTCTCTTTAGGGGATCTATTACAGACGTGATTGGATGGGCTAAAAAGGGATCAGTAAACCACTATCGTGCAGTTGATATATATGCTATAATGGAACGTACGGATCAATATACCGGTTTCTTGATCAATCCCGTGCACAAGTAGTACGGCGAATGGCTTGGCGTTCCGCGCATACTCGAGTCGCCAGTCAACATCTTGATTTTCTAGTTTCCCGCATTCACTACGAATCATTGATAATGGTATATTTGGCTTGCGGTATCTCCAGCTTTGTCCAGTTTCAGTGAGCTGGTGCCGTCCTTGACTCCAGGAGAAAAAGTGTATATTGGTGATGTCGAAGTTTTCATCGTTCATCCGTTTCTTGATAGAGCGGATTGTATCTGTAGGACCAACATCTTGAGGGGAACAAGAGTCACTATCTTACTGGCGGTTGTATGTGGGCTTAGTCGTACCAAAGCGGAGTTCTCTGGCATTGCGAGCTCCCAGCGAACGCACTTTCACACTGATGACGGACTCTGAAGGCGGTTGCTTGGATCGAACTAGTTCGGTCTTCAAGAGTGTTGATATGTATGGACAAGCTATCAGTGAGGTCATGAGGTTCACTCACCCACTGTTGCCGAATTTCGGACAACGCACTGAGAATTGATGTGGTATTATCGCGAGTTGTGAGCGAAAAGCTTGCAATATTTCGGACTTCTTGTAGAGTAATTTCATTTGAAACTACAAGGTCGCGCATGCAGGACGTCTGTAGGGAAAGCAATTCAGAGCCTCGATGATATCAGCTGCTTCATTTGATGACGAACCTGAAATGACCTCTCGCACTGCGCAACAAGATCCAACGCATCATCAAGTCCTTTCTCAATCTTGTCGTGCCTAATTATCCGTCCTATCCACGTTTTTGAGATCAGGGGTTGAAGATCGCGCTCGAAACTTTCCAGGTTGCTGTTGTGGTTGTGGTTTGGATCAAAATTAGATTATGTAACAGGCAATTATGATTCCTGGTTACCTTTTCAGCTTCTCCACATCATCCTTCAATGCGGTATCGGAAGGCCTAGCGTCCTTGATAGCGACCATTTTTTGTCTAAGGTCCCGGATATCCACGCAAAGCTTGTCTCTCTTTTTCTGGAAATCGCCGCCGACGTTCTCGCAAATTCTCTGAATCGAAAAGGCGACCCTGGCGCATTGGAACACCAGAGGAATAATGCCAATAGCAAGGCTGGCGGGCTCCATGGATAGCTCAACTTCCAAGTAGGTCCACTAACGGCAGTTCCTCCCTTAAGGTGGACAGGGTTCATTTGCCTATCGTGATCGATCGCTGATACCAACCGATAAATATACTGAGGCTGTCCACTGAAGCCAGTTAGCCCTCTGCCTTGACGGTAGTTGTCCTGCATGGAACTCGGTACATTGCCTACCTTTATTGCACCACCATCCCCTGACGATCCAGCTCTCGATTCACTTGTCACAGAGAAGCCCTTGCAATCGTAGGTTTCACTTGACCACTGCTCTAAGGAAGTCGTTGGCTAATTAAACAACCAAGTGTTTTGGAGAGTCCACAGGAAATCGCGGATTTACTTCAAGTGCTGGCTAGATCTGTCTTCATCTTTGGGCTTTCGGCACTTTACTTAGCGGAGCAAGTTAATCTCAGAGTCTGTGCATTCGATGCATGGGCTACAACAATTGAACGCAAGTTAGAACCTAAGCTAGAGCAGAACTACGAATCGCTAGATGCGGAAGAAGAAGTATATGACCAATTTCTTTCCTTCCGTTTGCAAAAGGCGGAGAGGCTAGAAGCACTTCGTGGGTATGTTGATGCTTGCTAAAAGTGGTATGTAGATCATTGACACTGGATGCTAGTCACTTTGATGCTGTGAGAAAATTATTCCGGCTCTGTATTGACGAGGAGCTGCAAGGTCTTGTTGTGGATGATGCCATAACAATAGCCTACATTGTTGCATGGATTGTCATCACGGGTGCGGAAGAACTCAAAGTGAGTGACTGGGAATGATGCGTTGCGCTATATTGCCCTGCCTTGACGCACTCGCTTGTAGAACGTGCTGGACAAAGATCAGCAAGAAGGTGCTACTGCTGCATTCGTCAGAGCAGTGCGTGATGACACACTCGAATGTCGTCAAATGTCAAAGCACAACCAGAAGAAACTCGAGCTTGGACATTTCACATATCACGAGGTAAAGGAAGGCAAACTGTCCCCGGACTATACTTACTATTGTTCTCTCAGATCTGTCGCGAGTTACTGGACGACCTCTCTCTGCACCTTGGCATGTCAACAGACAGCATATTCAGTAAAAAGTTTGATATGAATCATTACTCTCTCACCGATTTCCTTGATTCATCTTCAAACCGATTCCCCATGCCATCGGGCATGAAAAAAGCACTTCAATTCGATTTTCCACACACGCTCGACGAGCCCATTCTAACTATCCAGGCGACAGAAGGTGAGACTTCCGCTTCCTCAGGCTTCTACCTTGGTAATGTCCATATTCCTTTGAAAGGAGAGGAAGAAGAACTTCCAGGTTATGATGCTCCTACCTCAACATCAGAGGGACCATCATTCGAGACAGTCAGGCTCCCGACCTATACTCAAGTTATGGAATATGAAAAGCTGGTACCAAAGGTTACAATGCCTAAACTACTTTCAAGTGATAGGACATTTGCCAACTTGAAGATCGCAAGCGATGTCGCATGCCTACCCGGTTTACAGCCCGCTATTAGTGCTCTCGAGTTGGTCAGTTTGACCGTGCAATCCGGGCCAGATCTCACAGCTGATGTTGCCAACATCCAACTAGATCTATAATTCTGCGAAGGAAATGCCCCTCCATCGAGGTCTAGCAGCCGTCCTGATACTTCAATGTGATGAAGTTCTAGTGACCATCAGAGATAGTGCGGGCAAGGCAGATAAATCCAACCTGCAGGCTGCGATTAATAAGACTATCGAGTGAGTTTGCTGCGAGCTGCACTACCAGATCAATGACTTGATCTTACTCGATGACAGAACTTTCACGGCGATCCGGCTAGATATGGCAAAATGGAGCAAGTACAGCACATGGCGTTGCTGGTGGGAGAGACATACAATAGAGGACAAATTACAAGAATATAGCATCCTGATTAGGCATAGCCTTGATATTCTTGGGGTAAGTGAGTAATAGCGAAGGGTGTCACGGAAGGCCAGATCTCGTTTCTTCTAGCTCGCTGCGAACCTTGATGGGGTCAGTGATACCACGAAAGGTAAAGGAAAGGCAAAAAGTGACCAACCGCAGCTTTCCGATGTCGAACACGAGATGCCAGAGATACACAATCTCGTTTCTCAACTGCGTAATGTATGTGTCCCCCATTATATCTCTTGTGCTTATGACCCATCTTCAGCACTGCAGACTCGTATATCAAATGCCCCAGGATCAGTCCTTCGACCGCCCGATCTAGATGGCGAAGTTCAAAAAATTGGCGAACATCCACTATGGTGTGGATCGACATCTGACACATACAAGGGTCTTTACCTTGGCAAGATGTTCGTAGCTATGAAAGTCCTTAGAGGACCAGGCACAAGCGAAGCAAGACCTCAAGATATTCGAGTAAGTTTGGTCCGGTTCTTCTTTGCAACTCAATCAATTAGCAAAATCAACAGCGATTCGAACGTCAACTTGATCTGTGGAAGACCATGTACCACAAGCACGTTCTTAATCTGGTTGGATACTGTCTTGTGAATGGAAACCACATGTGAGTTCCACAGCGTTTTCGAAAGCTTTGGTTTGCATAAGCGAGAAACAGGTGCCTTGTGACCCCATGGATGGAGAACCGAGATGTATTATGGTATCTCCACAACAATCCAGAAGCCGATCGGTTCAAGCTGGTAAGTATAGACGCCTTCGTGACATTCTAAGTGATGACCAACATTGGATGTTTAGATCACCGAAGTTGCTATCGGGCTAGAATACCTCCACAGCATCGATATCCTACACGGAGGTCTCCAAAGTGTGAGTCGATGCTATACTGGATGTTCCGGACACTGATGGATGCCTCATAGAATAAAATTCTTGTTGACAACGAAGGCCATGCCGTACTTTCCTCGTTCAGTCTCTCCAAACTCTTAACAGACGACGAACCTACATTTTACACCCTAAGTGCCGAACTCGTCAGCGAGATCCGTTATCAGGGTCCGGAGGTGATGGGTGGCCAACCGCTCGACACTTCTAGCGACGTTTACTCATGGGCCATGTGTGCTCTTGAGATCATGACGGGTTGTGAGTGATCGCTCCATCGAATTTGTGAACACACAGGTCTCAAGTTTATCACCCATTAGACCGGCCTTTTCATTATATCAAGCCAATTGGTCGACTCATCAGGACCATTATTGCGCACCAGTTCCCGGAGAAGAGAAGCTACCCTTCTCCAATTACAGAGTCATATGTTGGCTTGTGGGAGCTATTTGAACGGTGTTGTAACGGTGATCCGAAGCAGAGACCGTCAATCACTCAAGTATTACAGAATTTGGAGGAAATCAAGGCTCGGAAAGGTGCATAATACTTCAAAGGATCCCGGATGGTACATCTTCGGTCAATTCCTACTTAATTATCATGTTCCATTCAAGTATCGCATTTCTTGTACTCCTCATAGGGTTTTTTTCCAACCCGTTATTTAAGTGAAATAAAACTGGATTGTACTCATGTCTCTCATTTACAGATCCACGGCTCTATATCCACGGCATCCTTATTGACTATAAAGGACAGCCATGAATCCTATCAATATTCCGTCACGAGTACTTCCAACGATTGTACATAGGCAAGTCCTTGAATCCTCGGTAATAATAGCTACCCATGCACAGACATCTATGAGATACGAGGACACAAACAGTGTTGTGAAAGTTACCGAGCATAAGCAATTCTGTGAAATTTGAATTTTCAACCCAGAGTATTGAACGAAGTAATTGCATCCACAGTTAGGGTATGAGAAATTAGAGCATTGGGCTATTATAGGTTCCAGTTTATGAGGTGAACTGAGCAATGTAGGATGACGCCGCTGGCAGCCTTGGGGTGACATTAATAAAGTTCAGGTGACAAGTGTTTTACATCGTCTCAATCATGAGGGAACGCCCTCCACAGCTCACACCTCAACTGTCAACAGTTCCCCCATCACTTCATAGTATTGCATTCTTCGTCTATCATGTACCATTATATCTAGATGTTCACGTCCACAACTCTCAAAACATCTGACATCTTCGTATTCAAGTCAAAATGACCTGCACGGCGTTCCGCTGCTATCAGTTCTTGTTCGAGGTCAAGATTATGGT
>WSUA01000072.1:9138-52316 GCA_019633455.1 Tulasnella sp. 419
GTACCTACACTGGTGGGCCTATAGGAGAGAATCGTCGATATAAATTACAATATTGTCTTGGTGAAGGGACCTACCGAAGGAGCACCATGGAGATGGAAGCAGCATCAGAACCTCCCAAGAATTTGCCATGTCCGTGATCCTGATAAAGACAGAGAATTTATGAAATGCAAAACTGACTACGACTTATCACGTACCTTCCACGCCAGAGCAGATCCCATTACTTCTAGGTCGGGTCCTTTACCAAGACTTGTTGAATCAACCTCGAGCTCAGACAAGTGGTCCGAAGGTCCAAAGAGACTTGGATCATCGACTCGCAAAAATCCCATTGCACACTGAGTCTGGCTCGTCAACAAGCCGGTGCGGAACATAATATATTGGCCAATTGCCCTCCAATGCGCCAGATATTCCGTCAGCGATGATGGATATAAAGTCCTTGTGTTGGAAACGCCAGGCCTAGTTTTGTAATGGGTGTTGATGACGAGATGATCTCTTAGGTTTCGTCCCACACCAGGAAGATCTTGGATAACAGGGATTGAGTGCTTGTTGAGTTCCTCGGACGGACCGATTCCTGAAAGAAGAAGGATCTGCGGGGTGTTCACTGCTCCTGCGCTGATAATAAAAATGGTGAGTGTTGGAGTTGAACGAAGACGAGGAGTAGCTTACGATAAGATGACCTCCTTCCGTGCCCAAGCGAAATAGCTCCTCGTGTCTGGCGCAGAACCATCTACTGCTTCGCCTGACACGTGAGGGACAAACTCTACCCCAATTGCTCTCTTTGTACCGCGGGTAGAATCTTCCTCGAAGCGAATTCTTTTGACATGAGCTCCTATGGCCACTTTAAGATTGGGTCGAGATAGAACATCTGGTGTGAGGTATGAAGATCTATTCAGGTACACTCAGCGAGACAACCCTTTGAAAAGCAATGATGAACCACACTTACTCCACGGTCACCCGACGACCTCGAGAATCGATATAAGTAGGAGTGCGTGTGACTCCGAGTGTTCCTGTGAGAAAGAGTGAATACCCTAAATTACCTATACAGCCTTTTCATGATACCTTTTGATGTGTTTATATCGTCTACCATTGGAATACCGACAGCCTCGCATGACTTCAAGAATGCCGCCCCAAACTTGGAGAAGTAGCCGTGATACCCTGACTAGTGAGACATCTAGTTGTCAGAGTCTATACTGGGTATCACATATTTGACAAAACCCCACCTGAACAGGACCGTTTTTCCCTCTTTCTGTGGTGTCAATCGGCACATCTGGATGGGGCACATATCGCTCCATTTTGAGGAAGTATCTGGAGGAAGAACCATGGAACTGAATTAGAAATGATGTGATAAGCTTGGCGAGCCCTGACTGACTTTTTCATTTCTTGATATCCCCAGTCCTCAGCCCCGCTTGTGGAATCAATCCTCTTGGCGATTTGATCCCACTCATCGTAATCCTCAGGAGTCCCGAAGTGAAACATCATTGCATTACTTGTCGTACACCCTCCTAGGAGTTTCGCCCTGGTCCAATGACATTCCCGGCCATTCAGATGTTCCTGAGGGGTTGTTTTGTAGTTCCAGTCATAGTGACCGCGTTGCAAGTACTTGAACAGGACGGGAATGTTCGATGCCTTGAGAGACGACGAACTCAAGTAACCGTAGCTCAGTCTGCTGAGGATAGGCCGCTAGATAGAATACATACCTACCACCAGCCTCCAGCACTAACACGGTGATGGAAGGATCCTCAGTGAGCCTGTTGGCCAAAACGAGTGCAGCTGTGCCTCCACCGACAATAATAAAATCGTATGTTGTTTCCAAGTCATCGGAAGCAGCATCTTGCACGTCATCCTGCTTTAGCACTTTGCCGACTTGATGGACAGCATAAAACTGGGATTTCTGGGGGCCTTTGTTTCTTTTTGAGTTGGAGTAGATGAAGGTAGCACCCGCAACTCCGAGGGCAGCAGTCAATGCCCAAGTTGTAGTGGAGGGACTAGAGGTGATCATGGGTAGTTGGGAAGAAGTGGGAGACTGGTATTTAGGATGGGTGGCTTAATTGATCACCTGGTTCAGGAACGGGATGACCCTGGATGTAGAGAGGGGCTTTTTACCGAGGCAAATCGAGGTGCCCATGCTCGAACGAATTATATATATTGCGAATTGCGAATTGGGGTGTCTAATAAAGCTCCCAAGCACGTTTCACATGTGAATGATAAGGGTGTCTCTCACCATGCGCGTTGAAATATGACTATGACTCGATTGCAGCACACTCTGCGTGTTGCCCTGTCCTTGCACTGATTGCAAGATCATCCAGTGTGTGTACTCGAGAGTGACATACTCGAGAGTGACATTGATGGATGGGATGAACTAACCAGGCACCGAATTATTGTTGTTCTACGCGTTTCATTCAAATTTCGCACTTGACCACAACATATCACAAAAAATGGGACAGTCGAGTTCCTCTCAGCAGTTGCCAGCACAGCATGCTACTGCAACACCACCACCAAGCTGTCCGATGCATCAAAAGTCGGCAGAGCCAACGACATCAGCAGCGAAATGTCCAATCGCACACGATAAGCAAGAATTGAATCCACACAATCAAATGCCTCACGATCTCTCTCAACTGCCAGCACCCAATCAGGCACTTGCACTTCCCACAGAACGCGTATCTTCTTCCATTCCGCGTGCAGATGAATCCGGCGGTAAATGGGAATATCCATCACCTCAACAGTTCTACAATGCTCTCGTCAGAAAGGGATGGGAAACACCAGAAGAACATGTGGAGACAATGGTTGAAATACACAACTTTTTGAATGAAGAGGCTTGGACAGAAGTTCAAAAGTGGGAAAAGAGATGGGGCGTAGAGTAAGTCTTTACTGTTGCAATCACATCATCCTTTGTTCACCGCATGTTTCTCAGAAACGCGGACAATCTAGAACTTGCAAGACTGCAAGGACGACCTGGTGAACTCTCACCAAAGGCTCGATTGCATCTTTTCGCAGGATGGCTCTTCCCTTCCAAGTTCAAGTGAGAAATGCACATTCTTGATCTTCTTCTTTGTCTCACACTCTTTTAGTACCGAACCGCCGTTTGACCGGCACGATTGGATTATTCGTCGACCGAGTACAGGCGAAGAGGTCCGATACGTCATCGACTACTATAGTGCACCGCCAGAACCAGATGGCAGTCCCGTCTTTTCCCTGGATGTCAGACCTGCGTTGGATAGCGTTGGAAGCGTGAAGCAGCGGATATCTGTTGCGACAGAGGAGGCATGGAGAACTTTTAGAGAGAGCCAATGATTCAATATATTTACTGGTTCATGTCGAAATTCCGTGGGAAAATAAAGCCCGCGTTTGAGCCGGCCAGAGTGTTTTGTAACTCACCACCACCTCACCGTCTGAGAGACCTTTCTTTTTGACGTGTTTTCGGGTTGGTGGCGATAAAAATGGCTACGAGCGACTCCTTGGATGGATCTCGCCGCAGAACGATGGAGTTGTTGATCAAGCACGTTGGTAGGGCCTTTTACGACCCAAAGTACATCATTGTACTCGATCAGCTCGCCCGTCACGAAGTGTAAGTCGGATACCAGTAATCTCTCAATACAGCTCTTTTATGTCACATCCTTGTCCTCGCTCATGTGCGCCTTTGTGTTTCAATGTCGACCATACACCACTCCACCGCTCTGAATGCTCGAATAGCCTCAAGGATGACGATTTAGCCGGCAGAGTGGGTCTTTCAGCGAAAGACCTAGGCAAAGTGGTTGGGAAGCTAGTTGCAGATGGGCTTGTGTTGGTGTGAGTTCAGCAGACCCTTGTCATCCTGCCCTTACCCAGCTCATTCGTCTCAATGCAGACAGCGACAAAACCAAAATAGGACCGGCGAAACTAACGGAAGGGTTACGAGTAAAGGATATTACTACATCGATTATGGAAACTTTTGCAATGTGGTAAAATGGCGCATCGCTGAAATGCGCAGGTTAATCGACAATAATCTCAGAAACGTACGTCCATTCTTTGGTTCCTACACGAATTTCAAGAACTGATCGAGCCAACTTCTTCAGGAACTTGCCCAGCAGGGCTATGTGTGTCCTCAATGTCACAAAACATTTCAAACACTCGACGTAATGCATCTCTCCAGGGGTAATGGTTTGTACTGTGACCAATGTGACGGGGAATTGGTGGACAATATGCATCACGTCAACGCATCTGGAAAGGAAGATCGTATGCAACGCTTCAACGCCCAGACCCAGTGGATAAGAGATGGTCTCAGAAAAACGGAAGACATGACCATGCCAAAGTAAGTCTTTCAAGTTGGTGAGGTATCTAACGTTTACTCAACCGTCATCATAGGCTCGACATTAACGAATGGATTAAGCGACATCCCCCTGTTGTACCTCAACCAGACGGTGATTCAACGGTTGATGACGGTCTTGCTATTGCTGGTTCACATTCTGGAGCAGCGCCACAGCAAAAGTATGAAGTCATTTTCACCGATGACGACACTACCGAGATGGAACGTATACAACGTGAGAAGGAAGCTGCAGCCAAAAAGTATGTGTCGTCTCTTTATTTTCCGCGTTTATCATCTAATCAATATCCATAGGAAACAGAACGCGCTTCCTGCCTGGCATACTCGAAGCACCATCACGGGGGACATCACGGCGTTTGGATTGAAGAATATGGCTCATTCTGAATCCTCCGAGCCTACCGACAGCACTGGGGACGCAAAACCCTTCCTAAACGACGGAGAAGATCTCAAAAATTGTGGGTTTTCCTTTATGTTTCCGTCTCATGGATATCCTGAACCAATCATCCTCTAGCAATCAACATGTATTACGCTAATCTGGAAGCCGAAAGCGTAGACTCCACTCCAGCCGAAATGGAGCTCGACTACCCCGGCTCTGGTTATGATGATCGGAGAAATGGATTGGCTGTACCGTCTCTATCAACTCTATCAAGCAGTGCTTCTTACAAACGCAAACGAGGGGAGAGCGACGCGTTCACGAGTGGTGAAAATGAGTCCTTACCCTCCCCCAAACACTCAAGAAACAATTCCTATCAGTCTACTCCACTGCGATCCAAATCGAGGGATAGTGCTGTAAGTAGCTCGGGGCACTCCGGGCAGAGTAGTCAGAATGGGATAAATGCGAATGGTGATATGGGTCAGGAGAATACGAATCATAACAGCTACATGCCAAATCCCAAAGATCCCCTTGTACTTGGTGAGTTCCTCATATCTCTCTGAGGTAGAAATTCCGCTGATCAGTTACCATAGTCAATTCGGTTGGCGTGCCGCTGTCTCAAATTACAAATGAACACCACGAACTAATGACTCCTGAAGAGTATGAGGAGTATTACAGAATTCTGGGTGAAGTACAGTGATGGTTACCGCGGCAAGTGGGATTTCAAATTAAAATGTCTTCTCACGGTTAACAAGATCCTTCATCCTTTGTAGCCGCCAACATGTACCACCAGCATGATCGCTTTGTAGTCATGTCATAAGCTATATTGATACAGTTATTTTTAGAGCTCACACCAGTAGGATGTTGCACCCCGTGTTTTGCTCCCTTGACTGAGCTGCGTCGGATATTTACACCGTTCGTTTGCTACTCATGATACAACAAAGGCAACCGCCTGGTCCCTGTACCCCGCTTATCCTTTTGTTAAACGTGTATGAGTCCCATTCATCGCCGAGCCAATAAAGAATCCTCGTCAAGGGAAAACGTACAGTCGAGCAGTCTAAGTACTTGACAAAACAAACACTTAGTTGTTCCCTTTCAAACGGCAACCCTGGTTGATGCCCATATACCACCACCTTTGATGTGTTGTCGTCCTTTGCCAAAAAGTATACGTACACGAACTAACTTACTGTTCAAAGTCTTAATTCCACTTCTTCGGAGGCCACTGCAGAATAGTGAGCTCCCCGCTGTACTCCACAATCGATCGGGAGATTCATCAGGCCATGTCAGCCAGCAGCATAAATCCAGGTGCGCCCATTTCAACTATTGCACTTTCTATCCTAATCCAGATTTCTGCCTTTCAGACCTGCTGGCTAGCATAGCAAAAAAATTCAAGATTGAATCACCTAACGAAGTAGAACAACGCGGTGCCCAGAGTGACTCAAGAAAAATACACGAAGGCTTGTTGAAGCTTAAGGACGTAGCAGGCAAACAAAAATTGAGCTTTAGGCCTCTCCTGCTAAATTTAGGCATGCATTGACATCTGAATACAGGTTGCTGTAAAGACACTGGACTATCGAAGATCCAAACGATCCAAACCGGAAGATGAAGTGACCCTAGAAGAGACGTTTCGCAGGGTAAGTCGGATTCAAAGACACATTTGGCTTTATGAGAATAATTGTGATCACTTTGTAGCGATTGCGAGAGGCCGAGATCTGGTGTAAACTTAGGCATCCCAATATCCTGAGCTTTTTGGGATATACCCATGCCGTGGATGGCATCCAGCTCTTATCACCCTGGTGCGAAAACGGAAGTCTGATTGAGTATTATACAAAGCAATATCAGAAAAAGAACATCAATGTTCCTCCGGAAAAACGATTCCACTTGGTGAGAGATGTTAGGGAAAAAACCAGTTTGCAAATACTAAATTGTGCAGCTTCTTGATGTTGCGCGAGGTCTGAAGTATCTACATACCGGGATGCAAGTATACCATGGGGATCTCAAAGGGGTAAGCTCAAGTATCACTATTTCTAGACCACATACCCAACATTCATCGGTTCTCTAATTGTTAGTCAAACATTCTAATTGACCGACACGGCGACGCCCTTCTGTGTGACTTTGAACATTCCATAGATGTGGGAACATCAGATGGTCTTCAATCAGTCAGGCGAGGAACTACTCAGTATAATAGTCCGGAGCTCATTGGGCTAAAGGAAGGTCAGATTGATGTGGATGTGTTGACGCAGAGCGACGTATGGGCGTTTGGGTGCACAGCGATTGAGGCGAGTCCTTACTAAAGATCCTGAACTGAACAACGTTTCTTATGGGTCCTCAGATCCTACTCCCTGGCACAAAGCCATATGAACGGTACTCACGGGTCAACCAAATTTTGTATGCAATCAAACTCAATCACCCGCCGTTCGAAGATGGGTACCGAGAGGTTGACGTTGATAAGCGATGCTGGGATATTGTCCAATCATGTTGGAGTGCAGCTGATAAAAGACCTGGTATAAATAAAGTTTATTCAGATATCAAGGACTTTGTAGTTGGCATTGTCCATCCAGATGTCTTGGGGCGTGAATTGACAAGAATCGCGGAGGAGAAGGACTTTGAGACTGGGTTGTCTATGGGGATTCGACATGCCGATCATCACTGGGAGGTTATACAAAATACGTGCAAGAGTCTCCATTTACCAGAGCCAGAAGAATGGAATTGTTTTACATTGTTTCTTCAATATGAGGATAATTGTAAGGATGCTCCCGATTGGAAAGCTAGTAAACTAACATGTATGATTGATCCCATGAGCAGGCACCAATTATACAATGACCGAAGAAGTGAAACGAGAGACCGGAGAACCTCCATTCTTGACGTTTTATAGATTGCAAAGAGAAGGAAGAAAGCCTCGCTTCTCAATCGAATTTGACCCAAAGCACCGCACAGAATTACCTAAGAAGAAAGGTGTCTCATATATGAAAATTTTCAAGACACTCTTTCCACAACTTGATCCTGAGCAATGGAGGCTACTCATTGAGTATAAAGGCGGAGGCGAGTATGTCAGATAAGCACAGAAGGAAACTATCTTGATCTCTTTTGGTTGACAGAAACATACCTGTCTTCAAGTTCTAACCCACAACGACAGTTTCGCAAGCTTCGTGAGGAAGGCAAAGGTCCTTATTTCGCTGTTCGCCTACTTTCTAAGCTACGTTCACCAGTTTATGAGCAAACACGATTAGGGAGGGATGCTGCTATCCAGGCCACCTATTTGAATCAACCCGGGAAGATATTTCAACCTAGAGATAGATATGCGGTTGCGTATCTTCCGAAGATTGCAGAAGATGGTCAAGGAGACATTCTCATGTATGTTAGAGGTATTAACTTGATTTACTGGGCATGTTGACTCCCCGCTTTATCCCTGCCTTAGTGGAACAGGATTTCAGGTAGTTTCCGATGACCCGTTCAAGTACCGTTGCAGGTTTATTGAAAAGAACGAGAAGGGGGAAATCAGCATGTCGAGAAGAATAGACCTGGACTACAAGACAGTGGTCTTATTGCAGCTCCCTCCATCCATAGCGGTTCTGGAGACTCAGAAACGACTCGACAGAACAGGTCGATGGGCGCAAATTGACTCTAGCACATTGGCTAGGGCGAGGTCGCTAAAGTCCTACGAACCCATTCTACTAGAATACTTCATCGACCCATTAGGCTGGTGGGCATATGCGGTGGATAGTTATCAGCCCCAAAATGACTATGAGTTGGAGTTGTTCCGGGATGAAGGCGTAAGATTACTCAGAACGCAGAAGGCATGGTCCTATGTACGTACCCAGGATCATGTTTATGCCACAGCTCACAAGTTATCTCAAGGTTGCAAAGCTGAATGGGGGGAAACACGGTTGGGTTCCATCCTGGGTCCTGGAAATAGATGAGGAGAAGGAGAAGAACGTGCGTTGGATGTAGGCTATATATGTGATCACCTGAATGTTGTCAGATAGCGTAATCAACAAATAGAAACAAAGAGGGACTGTGCAGCGCTACGTGTTCGCACGTGACCGCCGCGTATTCGGATTTGGACCACGACACAGGGACTATTCGCAACTCAGAAGCAACTACGACCATGGGAGGACTCCAAAGTACATTATCACCCGAGCAAATCGCGCTAGGTGGCGGAGTCGCTGTTACTGTAGCCATAGGGACATTGTTTTACAATGCTGGTCCACCTAATCCTTCTCCTGCAACCCAAGGTGCTGCCGAAACCGCCAGCTCAAAGAAGAAAGCCAAGAAACAGAAGAGCAAAACTCAGGCTCCCTCAGAGGCCACTCATTCAAAAGCCAATGAACAGGACAAGACGCCACCCGGCTCACTGGCTACCTCTCTTACCGAAAACCTCCCCCCTCAACCAGGTCTTGGTGACGCCCCTGATGTAGCACCACCATCCAAAAACAAGAAGAAGAAAAGATCAAAGGCAACTCCCACTGCCTCGACTTTGCTGGGCACGGAAGCGGATAACCATACGCAATCACTCCGAGCTTCAACACTATTGGATTCATCATGGACCCGTGTTCCATCTAGAAAGAAGCAAGGCAAACATCCCGTAGACATGTCTCTTACCGAAGCCAGCTCGGATGCTGGCGCAACTACCTCTGTCACTGAAGAGGATGCAGCTTCATCGGTTCCTGATGTACCTCAGACGCTTGCAGAGAAATTATTGCCAAAACCTCCAAAGACCGAGGTCGATGAGTAAGAGGAAATTTTGAATCACCTGTTATCATTTTCTAACCCTTTTACCTCCAGTATGTTTGAATCATCCAATGTTCCCGAGCTTGCACGAGTAATGCGTGTTACCGCACCAGTGACGGAAACACCTGGTGGAATATCATGGCGAGATTACGAAGATGCAGCAGACCTTCAACAGACAGAGGACGATGATGAAGGTTGGGGAATTGTGAAGAGCCGAAAGCCCAGTATGTGATGTCTATCCTCCGATCGAAACTAAGTCATAACGTATCTTGTTTCAGAGTCCACTCGCACCCCTAATTCCGAAACTCCTAATGACTCTCCTTCTGTATCAACGGAAAGCCTGACAAAACAACAACGGAGGAATGCAGCGAAAAGGGAGGCTAATAAAGCCGTCAAAGCTGCTGCTGAGGAGGATCGACTTGCTCGACTTGCACAGCACAAAAGGGAGCTTGAGAAAATCAAGATCGAGGAGCAGTATAAAAAGTCTCAAAAGAATGCGCTCAGTGGTGGCATGAATAGCAGTGTCCAGAACGGACAACTGGTATGGGAGTAACCGCGATTAGCACATGTAAACTACAGTTGATCCTATATAATCCAGTTGTTTGGCTGCACTTTCCAAGCCTTGCTTTTTTCAGCGTTCCGAACACACCACTCTAAGTCTATTCCTCTCAAGAAAGTTCTCCTTATGATCGGTAATCCCCGTTAATCGTTACATATTCCTGCGAAGGACGAAAATGTTAGTACAAGATGAAGACGTAGTCCTGTCGTCTTACATGGCTAAGATCGCAGGTAAAATACTGCGCAATCTCGGACCCTAGACCTAATTCCACTTTAATCTCCAGCTCTTCCCTTTCAAGAATGACCTTAGCCCGGACTTCATCGACGATCTCTGGTTCGCCTTGGGTGAGAAGCTTAAGAGGTTCCGAACCATCAGAGGGAATGAAGGAGAGAGAAATTTTGGTAGGATCAATTGGACGTGACAGGGAAGTTGTGTATCCAACAGCACATAGTATTCGCCCCCAGCTAAGAACGAGAGTTGAGTCTATGAAGAAACGATATGACACAGACTCACTTGGCATCTTCTCCATATAGAGCACATTTCACGAGCGACGACGTGGAAACAGTTGATGCTATTTTGTGGGCATCTTCAAACGTTGGAGCACCCTGAACAGATATCAATATCAACGTGCTAAAAACAGAAATATCACAACGTTATAGCCTTACCTGCACAGTTACAGTAACAAACTTGGTGGCACCCTCACCATCCCTCACAACCAACTTAGCCAAATCCACTGCAAAACTGGTCAACTCGTTCCTAAAAATTCTAAATTCTTCTGGATTCTGCTCTTCGTCGATTTCCTCATTATTTTCAAGACCCGATGCTGCACCATTGGCAAAAGCAACAATGGTGTCATTGGTAGACATGTCACCGTCAACTGAGATCGAGTTAAAACTCCTCTCCACCGCATACGTGAGAGCACTCTGAAGTGATTTGGGATTGATAGCTGCATCGGTGGCTATCAGGCCCAGTAAGGTGGCATGCGGAGCAGAGGGTGGACCCATGTTGGGGTGAATCATGCCAGCACCTTTGTCGATACCGGCAATTCTGACAGTAGTGCCATTCAATTCGAAAGACCTGGCGCGCAATTTAGGAAAAGTGTCAGTTGTCATGAAAGCTTTGGCGACTTTTTCCCATCCCGCAAATCCCAGGGCCTCTTGACTTCCACAAGATACTGAAGCTCTTTCAATACCAGAGAGGATGGTATTGATCGGCAATAGTTGCCCAATCACGCCGGTTGACATGACTAGAGTCTGATTCTCCATTGATCCAGAGGAATTTGTGGCTCCATGAGTTGCCAATAGCGCATCAGTGGTTCGAACCATGTCCCATGCATCTCGGAGGCCCTGCTTTCCTGTTACGGCATTGGCACACCCTGAGTTCACCACCAATGCTCTTGCCCTGCCCCCGGTTTGAGCAAGGACCTCGGTGGAGACCGTTACAGGAGCCGCTTTGAAGGCGTTTTTGGTGAAGCAAGCAGCAGCAGAAGTTCTAGGAGATGTAGAGAGAACAATGCCAAGGTCAAGCGGAGGAGGAGACGATGTGGATTTGATTTTCTTCACTCCGCAGTGCAAGCCAGTGGCAAGGTACCCCTGAGGGAACGAAGAATCGGGTATGGAGTAGAAATGATGCGTTTTTGAAGGTGTTTGTTTATGAGATTGAGAGTGCAATGAAGAGCCAATCGACCGGGTATTTCGGCTGGTAGCATTAGCCAATGGAGCAATCCTTTGCATACTTCCTCCTAGACGATTTGAGAAAGAGATTGTGGCTAGCAACATTGCAGCAGAGTGGACTGCTGGTGGTAGCGATTGTGAAGAAACAGAAGTCGATCAATAATAAGCATAAACGATGGGAAAATTTCCACGTTTCCATGTTGCCGATTAACGCCGAGCACAATAGTGCGAGGGTTGCAAGAAATACAATACAGTATGATATACAGCGGCTTGATACCTGGGTTCCGGCACCACAAATATCAAAGGACAGCATGCTAGGCTGGCGTAAATGGTCTAGTCGATTGGTACATGAATGTGCTCGCTGCAGACTAGCTGTCTACTATGATATTTATTCACTGATTAATGAACTAGAGTGCTCGTTTAACTCCAGCCCTTATAAATAGAGTGAATGGTCGATATCCCATCGCTCCGTTACTCAAGCGACCTTGAGAAACATGGTCACGACTTGAGTGAGATCCTGTAGATCGCGTCGATGGTTGAAAGTTTTTAGTTCCAGTTACAAGATTAGTCAGCCGAACATCGCATGGATCACTTGGATTTGTCATGTTTCTCACCCTCCCTCAAAGACACCAAATCTGTATCTTCTAACTAAACTGGTGCTTAACGTCAAAAATGGGATCCACTCGGTGAGTACTGTAGACCTCAAAGGTCTTCTCTGGTCACTGCAATCACTTTGCCTGATGTGCTTGAAACCAATTCGTCTCGGTCCATTCTCAAATTATCCTCTCAACTGACCATTCTTACCCCTCTTTAGTCTCTACAGCAAAGGCCGCATCCTGGGTCACAAGCGCGGAAAGCGTAACACTCGCCCCAACACCACATTAGTTCAAGTTGAGGGTGTCACTACGAAACAAGATACGCAGTTTTACTTGGGAAAGGTTAGTTGAATCGTGTTCAGTAATATGTGCATGATTTCACATATTTAAATGCAATAGCGTGTTGCATATGTATACAAGGCAAAGACTGAAGTACGGGGATCGAAAACTCGAGTCATCTGGGGGTTAGTTGGTCTTGTTCTGAATGTCTGAACCGAGACTTATCTGGTATATCATGTCTGTTAGGAGGATAACGCGGCCACATGGCAACTCGGGTGTGGTCAAAGCCAAGTTCCGCTCAAATATACCACCACATTCATTCGGTGCGACCGTGCGGGTAGTAAGTTAAACTCGTCCTCCATGAGCGTACAATTACTGATTTTGTCGCATGAAGATGTTGTATCCATCTAACATCTGATGTTCTCACTACTATATACATCATGCTTTCTTATCTTCGGCTCTTCCTTACCCGAACCTTTCTACGTATCCAATATATTGATGCGTTGTGATCATGTCGGCCATCTTGAAATTCGGCAATCTCCCCCCGAAGGATCATCATCCCTATGCTGCTTGTGACACTTATGGCACATGATAAGGCCACCTCCCTGATCTGCCGCAATAGTTAATACTTGGTGATCTAGCGGAACACGAATGGCAAGGATAGGAACGCCTCCCCTCATATTGTGAGGCGGAATTGTATTTCAAATGAAAGAAAAATAGCGGTTGACGCGCTGGTGGCGTTGTGATGTAAATGTGGTGTAATTGAGATAAAGTGGCTTGCTTCACACGCTAACCCACAAAAGTTGAACACTTCTGTCTTAATCCTCAATTCGACCCATGCCTAGCGAACACCCAAAACTCAATAGACAACGAGCAATTGGCAAGTGGGATGAAGAGCTCTCTCGACTGAATGACTCTGTAGATGCTTATGTCTCACATTGTTCGGACGTACTATTCCCACTTTTGCAAGAGGATCCACGTCTTACGAATGAGCGAGTTAACCCACTCTCAGATATGTCTATTGACCATGCCTTGGTTTATATCGACGAAAAGTTGGGTTCTCTGACTCGTTTGGAGGATAACCTGAAGCGAGCCAGAGTCACACTGCAGGTGTGTTCTAATCACCCACGTTTGATAAACCGCTTAACGCGTATAGATAGTCCTATAGAAATATGTCGGTTACTCTTGCGCCAATCAACCGACTCCCTCCAGAGATTCTTTCTTATGTCATTGTCATTGGTCAAAGGCAGGAAGAAGAAGAGGTGAAAGAGTATGAAGCTAGGTTCGAAGCGGAGGGAGTCGCTGAGGACGAGTTGGATGAAGAGGAAACACCAAAGGAATTAATCGATTACGCCAAGCGGAAGGAAGACGAAGCTTCGTTTGCCATTCTATTCTCTTGGGTCTGCAGTAAATGGCGCAAAGTTGCCATTTCCACAGCCACACTCTGGTCCAACATTGATTTCCGCGGCGGTCCTCCTTACGAATATGCACAAGAGTACATACGTCGATCCAAGGCATCAGTACTCTCTGTTTTCATCGACTCGCGACACGAGACATCGGAGATCTCCGACCCAGAAAACCTGGATAAAGCTCTCGAGCTCCTTTCCACGGAGGTACCTCGAGTGAAGTCACTCGTTGTGATACTCCCGACACTGCAGGAGGTGATGAAGGTGCTAAAAACATTCTCGCAATCCCCAAATCCGCCGCCTCTTGAACAACTTCAGCTGACAACAGATGAAGATCCGGACGGAAGTGTCATAGATGGAGGGGAGCTCGCCGCCAAACCTCTTTATTACAAGCAATTAATGGAGGGCATACGTCACATTGAGCTAGATAACGTCTATCTTCCCTGGAATAGTACCACATTCGGAAACTTGAGCAGCCTTCGACTGGCGAATCTTTCAAACGATGAGATTACACCATCCGTAGACCAATTACATTCCATTCTCACCTGGTCACCTGGCCTCGAAACGTACGATTTTTTTTTATTTATGCGGCGTAATCTATCTCTGATAAATTGTCTTTCAAATAGATTAGTGCTGGAAAACCTAGAGATAACATTGGAAACCGGTCAAAGACCACCTACGCCGGTTGTTCTTCCCTCCCTTTCCGCTCTCACAGTTAGCGGAATCAGTGAAGGCGCAGATTTATTGGTGCTAGCGATGCTGATTGCACCAAATCTCATTCGGCTTACATTACAGGACCTTCCGATCGGGAACGGCACTGATTTGTTGCTGTCAACCTTTGTCAAAGGTCTTCAGACAACCTCGATTCCAAACTCAGATTCTGTTACGGAATCCAGGATGGAGTATCTTCGACTGAGCAATTGTAACTTTGAAGAGGTTGTGATTGAGCGAATGCTGGTTTCGCTTCCTAATCTCGTGGATGTTGGTTTTGATTCGATATTTGGTGTTACGGATTCATTATTCTCTCCGCTGATTATATCAGATCAAGAGGAAGTGGCCGTTTCCAATGCCTGCAAGAGGTTGGAGGTATTGCGAATTGAATCATGCGCACACTTTAACACGGCGGAGGTGCTGAAGAAGGTTGTGAAGAGCCGGAAAGAAAAGGCTGGAGGTTCGGGAGTACGGGAGTTGAAAAGACTTGTAATTAGGTGGTGCACGGTTGAGAATGAAGCGGAGAACATAGAATGGTTCAAGGAGCACGTTGAAAAGGTGATTTGGGAGGAAAGTGAGGATGAAGATGAGGACGAAGACGAAGAGGAGGATGAAGAGGTGATAGAGATTGAATAAAACATCTAGAACAGGGAATATATTCCTTTTAATGGGATGAGACCATCGTGGATCACGGAAATGAAAACTCGAGGCCCATGAAAGGAAGTGATAAACAAAGATACGAATGGAGATTGGGATGTGAGATGAAGGAGAGGAAAGAAAAGGGAAATCGGAGTATGAAAATGAAATGAGGGGGAGATCGATTGGAAGCCCCCTCGGACGACGAACCCGTGTAGATATACGATGAGCTCACCGACGCCTATTGCCGACTACCACCAAACGTCTGACGTCTTCCCATCGCGTCCACCGCCCAATCCACCGTCGCGGTCAACAACGCCGACCAAGGCTCGCCACTCTGTGATCGCTCGACAGCAACAACAGCAAAGAAACACCACTCAGCCTCCGCCGAGACCCTCGCGAGCGAATACAAGCAATCTTACGGACATGTTCAATTCCACTCAAATCACCAGAAGAATGTCCAATCCAGATCTTTCCTCTTCACAGCCCTCTTTCCAATTCCAAGATCCTGCTGATTCCCCGCCTCCTTCAATCATCAATGGGGGTAACCGAGCGAGAAGTGGTACTGTCAAGAATAAAAAGGGGATGCTCTCCTTTATGAGCGATTTTCTGTCCACTCAGAAGAAACCAGAGATCAGCACTCCGTATGATCCTGTCCATCTCACTCATGTTGGCTTCAATTCATCCACAGGTGAATTCACTGGCTTACCAAAGGAATGGCAGCAACTCTTGCAGGAGTCTGGCATCTCTCGCTCAGAGCAGGAGAAGAATCCCCAAGCTGTCATGGAGATTGTCAAGTTCTATCAGGAGACTCGCGTTGGTGATCCCATAAAGAGTGCAGACAAGTACATGGTCGGAGGCAATCTCTCCAACGAGATTAGCTTGGATTCCTCGACTTCTCTTGCAGGTTTTCAGAATCCAGTGCGTCGAATCTCATTCGTTCTTGTGTCATTCGCTAACTCTTGTCCCCAGCGCGCAGCACCTGCCCCTCCGCAGAAGAAGACGTCTTCCCCTCCCTCTGCCCCTTCTTCTTACCGTCCGACTCCCTCTGCTCAGTCTACTTTGGCTCCTTCGTTGGACAGGTCTACATCCACTCGTTCTCCATCTTCCGCCCAGTCAAAGTCTAAATCATCATCAGAAGGCTTGGCTAGGTCACACACTCATAGAGATCGCACTGACACCAGTCGAGATCGTCAAGATCGCGAGAAGCAGGAGCCTCCCAAAGACGTTTCTGGTCGCGATCGCACCACTTCCGGTCCCAAGAAACCTGCCCAAAACCTCACAACCCCTGGCTCTTCTTCCTCCTCCCTCACTCTTGGTCCAGACCAAAAGGCTCGTGTTGCACAACAAGAAGAAAAGGAGAGACAGCAACATACACGCGAGAGGGACCCACAACCTCAACCATCAGCCCCTCAAATAGTCAAGTCACCCTCCACCTCCAAACCTCGGGACCGAGCTCCTCCTGCTGCCTCTCCTGCTGCTGCCTCCCTTCAGAAGCATGTTCAACAGCCTCCTGGATCAGGCTCCGCTACTCCCCGCAGAAGGGAAAAACCCAAAGGTGGTGAAGTTGACATCGTCAAGAGGCTTCAGGCCATCTGTACCGATGCAGACCCGACGAGACTCTACAGGAATCTCGTCAAAATTGGTCAAGGTGCATCAGGAGGTGTTTACACCGCGTATCAAGTCGGCACCAATCTTTGTGTTGCTATCAAACAGATGGACTTGGATAAACAACCAAAGAAGGATCTCATCATAAACGAGATTTTGGTTATGCGGTATGTTAAGCACAACTGGTTTCCCTACTTGAACTCATAATCATCATAGGTCATCTCGACATCCTAATATCGTAAACTACATCGACTCCTTCTTGCATCGGAATGACCTTTGGGTGGTTATGGAGTACATGGAAGGTGGTTCCTTGACAGAC
The DNA here is from genome assembly GCA_019633455.1 of Tulasnella sp. 419. NCBI lineage: Eukaryota > Fungi > Basidiomycota > Agaricomycetes > Cantharellales > Tulasnellaceae > Tulasnella > Tulasnella sp. 419. The sequence continues at coordinate 26,327 of WSUA01000072.1, forward strand.
GTCGTCACTGCTAACCTCATGACGGAGGGCCAAATCGCAGCAGTTTCCAGGGAGACTTGTCAAGGTCTCGAGCACCTCCACAGACATGGTGTTATTCACAGAGACATCAAGAGTGACAATGTCCTATTAAGCTTACAGGGCGATATCAAACTGAGTATGTTGTCATCCATTACAGTGCCGGAAGCAGTTCGTCTTACCCCTTCCTCATAGCCGATTTTGGTTTCTGCGCCCAAATTTCTGATCCTGCCTCGTCAAAGCGTACTACTATGGTTGGAACACCCTACTGGATGGCACCCGAGGTTGTCACCAGAAAGGAGTACGGTCCTAAAGTCGATATATGGAGTTTAGGCATCATGGCCATCGGTAGGCACCCTCCATTCTCGGTTTTTATTAACACTTTCTCACCCTTTATTTCAACAGAAATGGTCGAAGGTGAACCTCCGTACCTGAACCAGAACCCTCTCAAGGCACTCTATCTTATCGCTACCAATGGTACACCCACGATTGCCAACCCAGAACTACTTTCCCCGATTTTCAAAGACTATCTCGCAAAGGCACTTGAAGTCGATGCTGACAAGAGGCCTGATGCCCAACAACTCTTGCAGGTTAGCCCAACGTATTCAAAGTGCAGGAGACCCCCCGTTAACCTCTCGTTTTCGCAGCATCCTTTCTTTACTAAAGCCGAACCTCTTCGTACCTTGGCTCCCCTCATCAAGGCAGCAAGGGAAGCATCCAAGAAGTAAAACCATCTATGGTTACCCACCTTTTCTTGTACCCTGTTAATTGTTCTATCACTCGGATCATGCTGTATCACACTTTTTTTCTGTGAATCTTCATAACTCTTTCCATGCACTGGGTCAACTTATGTGTTCCCGTAGCCTGTTATTATCCGCAACCATCGTAGATAGCTGTAATCATCTCATTTCTCCTGACAGCTCGTTTTAAACAATGACTTGCCCAATGTTTGTGCTCTCTGAATACAAATCATATCCTAAATCGCTGAAGTATTTATATGTTACAACCAAGGGCGCCAACCTAGGGTATACCAGTAAATACAAAATATGTCGAATCGTTTCATATTCGTTGACTTACCTTGGAACAACTTGGCCAGATTTCCGACATCTGTCGCTGTCATAATCAACTCGTTAACCACATGCGACACACTCATTTTCTTCTCAAGCTTCTTCGCCACTGATGACAATGCGCGATCGGCTTGTTCTTCTACAGTGTCGCTTTCCATTCTCAATCCACCAATCCCCAGCAGCATGTCACCTTGAATCCCCAGAGCGTATGTATCGATTGTGGAGGTCGTCCCGACATTTTGTTGGTGCGCAGCGCCTCGATCAGAAGCATGGGTTTCTTGAATCCTACGAACCTTTATAGGATGGGCGGTCCTAGTAAAAGTAGATATATTACAGGCGTTCACCACCTTCACATTGTCCGACTCACCATGAGTGCAAAGGGTCAGTTTTGAAGACTTCTAAAACAGTCATCACAATCTTTGACTGGTCCCGGAGGACCCGCAATGTTTCTTCAGCACATCTGCGGAAAACCCCTTCTGTTCCCGTACTTCCCAATCCATCCACCATATCGGCCGTAAGGCGGAACGGAACTGTTTCAGGAATCTTCAGTAGCTTTCCCTGCCCAGACACCAACAATTAACGCGTAGAGACACCAATCAGAGAGGGAAATGATTACCTGATCAAACGCTATCCCCAGATCGATATGCACCACTTCTCCGGTGTACTGGTGCATCAAAATGTTTGAAACATGCCGGTCACCCAGCCCAATGATATGACCAACTATTGAAGTGGTAGCAACACTCCTAGAGTAGTTCAACCGCATGTCAAACCACATAGTAGGATGTCTGCATTTCTCGGTGAAGAAATGCCGCATGACTGGTTTAAACTGTTCCCGGCATTTCTTGAACTCTGTGACAAGCTTGTCGGGTCTACATGCACCCCTTCTGATGCTTTCTCTCACGTCTACCATCTTTTTGGAGATAACTTGATCCCTCATGTCTTGAGGCCGGTACCTGTATGATTGTCTGTCATTCATTCAAGTAGAGACCTCGGGAATCAAATAGCAGTCACCTTGGATGAGCAGAAAGAAGCCAGTTAGAGAGTGGCACCGTATTCCGTACAAATTCAATAACACCAGCCTGCGGAGCAAGTGGTATCACCTTGTAAGTCCGGATACAGAGCCTTCGTCTCCTGGTCTGCCTATCTCTTGTAAGAACAAAGTTGACAATGTCGAAGACTTGCTCCATCACGGCATCCTGTCGTAGGTCATCGTCTCCTTGTCCCTTGAACTGATAGCGATGCCCGTGTTTTAGTTACAGAAGAGCATGATCCAACGAGTCGAAACAACATACCAATTGGCGTCGTCGGATTCCATCCGATCCCACACAGACGGAAATCTTGGGAAGATTTACACCTCCTGCGGTGGTGAAATCTGGCTCGTAGTGCCTAATATAAGGAGCCCCGCTATAATCACCTGTAGGAATCGGCTGCAGTCCATCAGTCGGAACAGGGACCTTGATATCCTTGAGTTTGAGAATGCGAAGCTGTGATTGGATCTTTCCGCCCTTTGTATTCTTTTCGATCGGATGCTTAGCCCACTCCAAATATGCCCTACAAACAAGCTCAACATCTCTTATTTGATGCGCACTGGCTGAATCCCTTTGCAAAATACCAAGAAGGTTTGATCCAGCTTCGGCCCGGTCCTTTTGAGAGGAATTGACGTTGCTGATCTGATTGATGGACGATCTTCTTGTGCTTGTAGCCCCAGCATGAGCTGTTGGATCACTCTCTATCAGAGCAAAAACCTGATAAAGGGTGTGATAAGGATGAAGTCTACCCAAGTTCCTCATCAGGTTATTGAGAGTTTTCTGGCCCTCGTGCGCTTCAACCATCGACAATCTACTAGAGAGTTGATAAGAGAGGATGAGAAATTTGTGCGAAGGGATTGTCATGATTGATGATCGGATCCCAACGTTCAAGGAATCATCTGTGAAGTTACTGAACCAAAGGGAACACAGACGAATGACTGTGTCGTGGTTGTAGTCCTCTGAGATTGCCAGACACTTTGCCAGCATCAAGATTGCTTGCTGCAAGAAGGCATCACGGGCTTCAATGTGCATATTGTATGAAGTCTCGTCTTCGTTAAGAAGCTTTGCCGACTTTTCCCGCTGACGTCTGAGAATCTGAAGCTTGTTGTGGTCAGCCCCTGATCTTGATCCTTGCGCCTTCGTTTCCATTTGCTTGATCTGTTCGTCGATCTCGTTGATCTCATTTTTCATCCGCTCCACGTACAGCTTCAACCGCAAAACCTCGGGCGACCTGATGACTGATTGGTGTTGTTCTTCAGAGAAGATGGCATATCGGTGGAATACATGAGCTGCGGTAGAGGCCGAGGTCGAATCTCGCGATAATTCAGACTCCAACTGTAGACTCGCAGGGTCGAAGTATTGCTTGCGTATGTCCAGAGCATTCTCCAGACCAGCAGCTGCGACCCATTCGCCCTATCAACCAATCCTCACTGAGCAATAGGTCTGTTTCATAATAGCCGGGGAAACTCACCAGTTGCGACAACAGAAACGGCTTTTCCAGCTTCAATTCTTCTGGCAATCCGGATATCAGTTCTCGTAGATATTCAACGGCAATTTTTTGTTCATCTTGCATCCATAGGATGGCAGCGAATTCTCGCGTGCGAGAAAACGTTTGGAGCCCATGGATTTCCAAGGCTTTGGATTGCTGCACAGCGCTTATTGCGATAGGTAAGCGGCCAGCATCTCTAGCTGCTTCCGCCAAGCGAATGTTGCAGGCATGCTCAAGAGTTCGCATGTCTTGAGCAAAACTGGTTTCCACATCTCCAACTTGATCCAAGTTCTCCATCGCCCTGGTGGATTGAATTACTGATCTCCGCACGGCTAAAATGCACTCTAGATCATGGAATCTAGAAACTGAGGTTAATTGAATTGCATCTGGATCTATCTGATGGACTCACTCGAAATCACCCGAGATAGTGGACCATTCATTACCGACAGCATTGTTGACTAATGATGAACCTGATGATTTTAAATGATCCCTCCTTTGGATCTCTCTCAAACACATGAGTGTTTGCGTTGACTTCCTGATTTGAGCCATATCCTCATTTCCTAGTGCCCGCAGCCTTTCCATCTCTTCGCGAAGCAGGTGACGAACGACCCCATCAACTGTGATTTGATCGCGCACTCGATGAACAGCTCTCAATGCTGCATAGAGTGTAGCACCAGGGTATTCCCTGATATCACCTAATGGTAGGTCCCATCTTTGGGTCCGCCAGGCTAGTTCGTAGGGAACATCAGAAAGGCTCCCATCTCCACCTTGTTGTTTATTGGCAGTTGATAGAACTGTCTGCATAGCGAGCTGATGGAACCCATAGGAGTGTAAGGACTCCGCAACGCCGAGCGAACCCGACTTGAGGCCAGCCTCGAACGAAGCCCCACTATAGAGGAACGAGTTTTCCCATTGAGACTCGTGTCGAAATCGGTGGTTGAGAAATTTGGCAACATCCCGTGTTTGGATACCGTAGAATCCGTCTGGCTCCTCAATGTGACTGTATATTTCAAAAAGAATATCTTCCATTATTGAAGGATCCGATAGATTGCTTGAAGTCGCGGGGTGGTCGAACGACAACTCTAAGAAGAGCAGAGCTGTAGTGTATGCGCCGCACATCATAGCCGCTTCACCCAGTAGAAGAAAGTCGATATTGAGCCAGAGATTGTACGCAAGCTGATCTGAGCTTTCATAAGGAGGATTGAAGTGACGGAGGTGTAGTATCACCTGAACGATTGACTGACGACATTCGACACAGGTGTCCTTGTTGCGAAGTAGTCCGGTGTAGTACTTTGAGACGATATCCTTTGCAGATCGGCTTGACTGGACTGTTAGAGGTGTTGTTAGAACGCAGCGAGTCAGAATCGGCAGCAATTCTGTGGCCAGGTCCACATTGCTTGTTAATGCAAGTACCAGCTGGCTGAAAATCTTCTCTTTCTCCGCAAGGATGTCAACGAAAAACAGTGCCACTGAGGACACCCACAAAGCAAAGTCGGCACTGATGTCAGTGTACTCGCGTGTGTCTAATTCGTCGAGATTTCTGGTCCTCCTTATCATCAGCGGCACGGGGTAGGACGCAAGCAGAATAGATTCTTGACGCACTTCTTCAGAGGCAGACTCCATCTCTGAAGGTGTGAAGCTAGCCGAAAATATCCCTCTCAGCGTTAAATAGGCCATGTCAACAATCGCAAGAGATTCCGATGCCAGCATGCTATGTAAAGCGAGTACGATGTACTGTTGAGCTGATGGCGCCTGCGGGGGGTTGCCCTGTGGTCCAGGTGGAAACTTCTGTCGAAGAGCGAGGCCGAGGAACGACTCGGGACGGTCAGGTACTGTCACGATGTGGCCATTGTTGAGGAACAAGAGCGTCGTAAACGCCTGAACATCCTCGTCAGACAGCCGGTCTGGCGAAGGAATGCATGCCTTCAGTTGCCAAAATTCGTCTGCTGAAAACGTGTTCAGTACTTGCGGGTATTTGGAAGCGATCGCTGCAAGTCGCCGGGCCACCTGGAATTTGTTTGACTTTGAACTTGGATCTCTGATTATGCTGCTCAAATTCCGGAGGGCTCGACGATCACCCGGGGAATAGGTCAGGCGACCCGTGTGTCCTTCAGATATCTCGCGAGGCCATAGGCTTAACGCTTTGAAGACTAGCTCACGGAAATTTCGTTCCTCGGCCAGCACTGTGCAATGCTGCTCTATCCAATCAAACAGCTCCTCCCCTAATTGTCTCCTCCCGACAGGCTCATTGTTAGTGCTGTATCTGACCGCCGCCTCGGCAATTCTTGTCAAGATTTCCATCAGATTCTGAGTTGGTCTGCCCACGTCCTTCATAGTCTGAAGTGCCCATTCCAGGATAGACTGAGCCGGATGAACCAGGTGTTGCTTCTGGAGTAGGGCTGTGGCCCCCTGCATCACGGTCCGAAGAGTCACTTGATCGATGTTTTTGGCACAGTAGTAAGAGAGGTGTAAGCAGAGTGCATTAACCAGCCTCAGTTGCTCATTCACCAGAGGCGTTCTTTCGATGGCAGCGAATAGCTGACGTACAACATGATACACCATGCCAGATCGATTTATATCTCTTGTATCCATAAGACGCTCGAGCCACCCAAGAGCGGGGACAATAGCACTCGCTTTTAGTGAAGGGAGGCTCGGAGTATGCATCTTTGGGTCTGTCGATGTGCGCAAACCCGTCATTGAAACAAAAGTTGAAGACCTCTCCCCACCCCCGAGTGAGGCCGAGATCGTGCCATCAGGGGAATCATCGATGTCGCTCAGAATCCGTAGGATACTGAATACAACACGGTCGTACAGCTCCTGAATGGAGTCTACTACGTCTGGAATAGGTGTTAACGAAGTCCATGCCTTGATATCCTCAACAAGGAACTCCTGTTGACCAGCTCTGTCCTGGGAATCAGACATGAAGCCGTGAACACCTTGATCGATATTGAATGCCAAACGCCAGCCAATGATTGTGGGCAGTACCATCGAAACTGCTTGAGACGACGATTGGCTTGATGCGCGAAGATAACTTGCGAAGAAGGGTTGTTGGAGGAGAAAAGTTGTATCTCCAGAGTCGCATGACAGTGCATAGATAGGAGCGATTTGCGGAAAGCATTGGGCTGCTGCCTCTGATCGACCTTGATATCCCAAGAGTGAAGAGTGAATATGCGTGAACTCGAGGCCTTGGAGAGAAGTGGAATAAGCAATGGGAGCTGCATATGCTTCAAATAACTCAGACAATCCCGAAAGACCAATCCTCCCCGAAACCTCGTGCAAGATAACCAACAGATATGGCAGGTATTCTTCGGAATGAAACGATGTCTCCAACAGGTGCCAATAAGGTCCTCGACGTATACTCGCGTCCACTATCATGAAGTTTCCGAGAGACAGAAAGCGAGTGAGCATATGTTCATGCCTATGTCTCACCGTTAGCTCCTGAGTAACTGAGCAACAGTATAACACGCACCTGGACACATCCGCACAAAGGTTATTATATGCTGCTTTATACAGATCATGGATGTTTTCGACATAAGGAGCAACCGTCTGCACGACTCGTGCATTAACGATTGCGACTCGAAACCGCACACGAGTATCCACATCCTTCGCCATGAATCCGAGGAGCGAGGTGAGTGAGATATCGTCGCCGGAAAGACTGTTCACCGTCGTTGGCCAGAGCTTGCATTCAGGATCCAGCCCCACATAGAGGTCGATTAATTGGATGAACTCCTCCCGAACACGCCAACACAGAACTTTAGCCCTAATGATCAATCCCGATATCCAACCTAGGAAGGACTGCATATATCCCCCGAGAGGGTCATCTGGGTCATCTGGTGCCAGCTCCGTCCAACTATGGCAAGTCGATGAGAGGAACTGTAACAAGAGGGATTGTACCTCTGGACTGCCATTGTGGCTGTACAATTTAAGTATATCTTGCTCCAGATACTGAGCTATACGACTCAGCTCATCGGAAGAAAGCTGGAGTTCTTTGTTGCGAATGAGTTGGAATAATGAACGTGCCGTAAGGAAGAATCGTGATTCATGCCCAGGTTCAAGGAGGTGGTTGATCAATTGGCGATCACGAACGGGCTCCGCGGCATCCGCGGGCATTCCTTGACGTCGGACTGCTGTGATGATCACATAACCCATACAAACTCTGATGCATGTATTGATTGCCTGGGGGTATTTACTTTGCAACCCCTCCTTGCTTGAGTCCGCCTCGGCTAGGTTGTCATTCTGGTCCACTGCATTATGAAACAACGGATCCCCAATTTCCGTCTCCATCAGCTGACGTAAAGTCGCAACAATTTCAGGGATGTCCTCATCAAGCTAACGTGAAAAGGGTGAGCTTCAGTTGTTGTATTGCTCATCGATACCGATACTGACCTCTGCCTGTGACCATAGGAGAGTTTGTGCTTCTTTCCGGCGAAGGACTTCTTCAAGCTGACCAGCTTTTTTAAACTGCGGTGAGTTGAAATGTGCCCCCTTCGCGATCCCTGTTCTCGGCCCTGGGTTAACCATGGCCTCTCGAGAATCGCCCGTGAACCATTGCTCCCCCGAATTAACCAAAGGATCCATGCTCAGAAGAATCATGGCCCATTCATGAGGCGACCAAAGACGTAACTTTGATCGCGACAGAGCCAATCGAATGAGCTTGCACGCCAACTTGATGATGCGAATATTGAACCTCGTTCCATTGATGTTGAGGGAAGTGACGAATGAAAGCGCCAAGACGGAGAGATCCATACTATTCCTGACTGTTGGTAACGATACTACTAGGTCAGTCTCTGCTTCCCATTGCTGACACTTTTGTTCCAGCACATTGAGTAATGCCGAGGTGATTTTACGATCCCTTGCACGAGGTTGACCTTGTTCGCCAGATCGAGCTTCGCGGACTGGATCGTTGCTTCCGCTCACTGCATGTGCTTTTATTGTTGATACAGTGGGTACTGCAGGAGATGGGTCGGATGGAAGAGAGGCTTCGAGCATGTAGCTTCGGATCGTTTGCTGGCGGGACCTGTTGAACATCCATTCTACTAGAGAGCAGTCTGGCAACGTCGAGACGCAGACCAGATCAAGTCTGCGTGCTAAGCCGCAGGAGCTCTCGAGCAGTCTTAAGACATCGCTCGTCGTGAATGGATTTATACCCAGCGGTGAGCTGATAAGAGTGTCAAAAGCAAGAATCCTTTCTGCCACCCAGTTCAGCAGCGTATCATGCAATCCAAGAGCATGTAGCGCCATATCCTGATTCGAAATCAGAAGCAGTTGCTCAAAGAAGAGGCAAACGGAGTCAAATGGGATACGCGGGCCCTGAACTATAACGTCATTGGCAATCTTCTCGAAGTCAGCCGAGATTTGACTTGGTATGATCCTTCTTCGCACCATCAGTAAATGTGCAAGATGAAATGCTGCGCGACAAGTCGCGGGAGTTTGCATCATGCGCGTGGCCAAGCTCCATAGCTGAGACCAATTACTGAAGGGAGGTGAGACATCCTGATTTTCGGCAATTGCTGCCAAGCAAATCAACGACCATGAGTGATATGTTGATTCCTCAAGCCCAGGAAACGATGATAAAGAAGATAGGACTAGGGCCTGCATATCGGACTCCATATCACTCCAATGACGATCGATAAGGAACAGCAATATCTGAAGTCGGTAAACACGGCCTTCTGTGGAATGACTTGTAGCAATTTGCTGCAGGAGAGACGCGGCAGGCGGAACTCTTTGTAACCGCGGCCTCTTTGCGGGGCTTGGCTGGCTCGGAGATATGACTTTTGAGCCCAAACGCTGATGAAGCTGAGGTCTCGTTAGTAAAAGCGGTCACACGCTTGAGTGGGAGTAAATCAATTCTAACCTCGTTCAAAAGGTCCGCATGAAGTTCGAGGACAGACCAAATGAATGCAAGGTCGGGATCGAAATTCAGACTGGCTCGGAACGATTTTGCTTGAAAAGGTTCGCGGTGTGAACCCCCTTGTTGGTGACAGAGTCGAATGTTCTCGAGTTGAAGGAAGCTAGAAAACCGAGTCCCAGCCTCGCTCTCCAGTAAGCGATTCATTCGATCAAGTCCCTCCTCAAGCCCATCATCCTTGCAGTGTATCCAGAAGTGGAAGAGTGTCCGAAACACAATTAGTAACCCTTCCTTCAGGGACTTGTTGCGGTTGGCAGAGGACCAAACAGTCATGAGGGGTGTCATGAGTTTGTTTGACACAGAAAAAAGGAGGGATTTGGCGTTGAACTCGAGCTGGGAGAGGATTCCTTCGAGGGCCCAAACCGCATCGGGATGGGATGATGTGTTGGTTTTGTATGTGTGGAAGAAACGACAGAATTTAGTGAGAATAACTCGGGCCATTTCGTAGTCTTCGTGCGCCAGGTACGGGGTATGCGTAGAACGGAGTAAGATCCTGATAATAGTCATGAACTGGATCTGCACATCAGAGAGGGCGTCGAGGGGTGAGGATGGAGGGATAGAAATGGTGGGACGGTTGCTTGACATGCTTGCTACTGCCCGACGTTTTCTGAGCGAGCTCCCTGATTCAGGTAGCTCAACCTCTGATGCAACTTCGTCTTGAGTAAGTTGCGATGGATCATCGATATGTCCATCCTCAAGAATCAGCGCCTTGTCAAGCCGATCTCCAAGAATAGAAGCGAACGATAGGGCAAGGATCTTGGTCCATAACGACGAGTCGATATGATCCATATGCGGCTGGTGCGCGAGGATAATACAGATAGTTTTGGCGTAGTGCTCGGCAACCGGAGTTAATAACGAGTCACGGTGGATGATCAATTGAAGTAGATGATTGAGTAGAGGGGTAAGAGTCCGCTTATTCAATTTACGAACTGCGCGAGTAGTTAACCACTTGAGAAAGGATGCAACATCTGCCAGTCTCGCCAAAGACGTAGGGGCAGCTTTGGCGATGTCTTTTCTTGTACATGCATTATATTCTGTGAGAGCTGCGGAAAACACAGACTGATACAGGGCGAGCCAAGGCTTTCCGGTACGACTTGGATCTAAGCTGTCCACTGCAACATCATTCTTCGCGACAATGAGTAAGTGATACAATCAACATAGTCATTCTCACCTCGAATATAGCCCGAAGCGCTACGAGAGCTCTCTGTCGGTCTGTCACTTTACTGCTCTCCAGTAGTAGCATCGCATCTTTGACGGTAAGTGAGGCCGCCATTTATTGCGAGGCTCAAGAAGAAATACACCTGAGAGGGTATAGCCTAAAAAGGTTGGTAGAAATACCAGATTGAATTTTGAACAATAGGATTCTAATATGTTGAAGAATCGCAACTCGATTTGATTGAAAGAAGTACAATGTAGAAAATATGGAAATTCTTTTTCTGACCAACATCCCACATCCTTGCAGTACTTCAAAACAATGGGTCGACCTCCATCAAAAAAGCGAAGAAAGGATGACAGCCATTCATTAACATTATTGGATTATTTTACGAGGCGTCCAATCTCCAAAGAAGGCGTTGAAGTGATTGTTATAGACGATTCAGATTCAGATTCAGATTCAGTGGTTGAAATATCTTCCATCCAAGCACAACAGACATCTCCAGGCGGAACCAGCTCATCCCTCCAAGAAAAATGCCAGTCTATAACCACTGAAGCACCTTTTTTACCAATTGACAACTGCCTTTACAACCCATGTCCTGGACTCACCTTGGAGGAGGACCAAGCCTTGGACCCTTCCAATGGCTCACCACCCGCCCAACACGAGCAAACTTGGCGAGATAGTGATGAAGAAGGGATTTCGGTGTATATTGGAGAAATCACTGAGGTGGCTGAATGTGATACTCCCATTTCCGATTTGGGAACCCCACAACTTGCACCGTCGTACCTGGATAGTGAATCCGTCCTGATACCTACATCAGAGAGCAAGGTACTCTCAACAAGTGATACCACAAAGAAGGACTGCTCATCCCCAGTGAGTACCTCATATTGCTGTCCCGATCATCCTTTAGTTGACTGTGGCTAGCACGTTCATATTCAGCATGATCTTGGTCACAGAGCCCCCACCGTTTTATCTTCGGCTTCTTTATCCGATATGACGCCTTCATCAACCAAGGCCAACGCCTTCTCCTTGCTGATGTCAGGAAGGAAGGAAGACGATGCATGGAAAGCTGCTGAATTTGAGCAAGCCAACCACAACAGCATACTTTCCAAAGAGCGGCGGAAAGGAGACCGTCGTAAAGCACCCTTCTATAAGGTTTGCAACATGTTTTGTAACTCACCAAGTTTGCTCATCCAGATCACAACGACCTTTAGGTATTGCAAGGTATGCCCATTGCTGTCGATGCTTTTCAATACGGGAAAATACCGCGCGTTACCGCCTATCTGCTAACGTGAGGCACTGTTACCCGAGTAATTTTTGAACTGCTCCCCAACGATCTGTTTTTTTGTAGCCACGCACACAGCGATCATTATACCAATCTCTCGTCCTCGTGGGGAAATGGACCGATTTATTGCTCTGGTTAGTATATTGAGAGAGGCATCAGCATATATGTTCAACACCGGACTTCACAGTAACAACTGCAAATCTCATAAAGCATATGCTTAAAGTTGATGCCCGCTGGATTAATCCTCTTCCATTCGACACACCCACCATTCTTCCAGATACAGGTGGTGTGGAAGTGACTTTGATTGAGGCTAATCATTGTAGGATGTCTCAATTGCTGGTAATAACATCTTTAACGTCTTTCTTCTCTAGGTCCAGGTTCTGCTTTATTCGTATTCTATGGCAAACAAACCGTGAACGCGGGGGATATTGATTTTCCCTCCCCCCATGTTGGAACAGAACGAATTTTTCGATATTTGCATTGCGGCGATTTCCGGGCTAGTCCGAGGATTGCTCTGCATCCCGCTATCAAAGATAAAAGGCTCGACCTTTGTTATCTGGATACGACCTACTTAGATCCAAAGGTTAGCTAAGACAGATGATGCTCCAAATTATCATCAAAGCGACTCCAATCCTATAGCACTCATTTCCACCCCAAAAACAAGTCATTCAAGCTTGCGCGAACCTAGCGAGCTCATTGGTGAGCCACCCATCGGAACATACCCAATCCTGGCACAAAGCTCTAGCTAGGCGTCCCATCGGAGATAAAAGCCAACGAATGACAGGCTTTTGGCATGCTATGACTCTCAATGGGAAAGCTGAGGTAACAGGGCCCTCCAACCTTCCCTCCACATCCAGAGAGCGCGTACTGATATGCGTAGGGTGAGTGTTCTCAAGCATTCATAACACCTGAGGGTTATTCACATATTAAACTAGAACATATTCCATTGGAAAGGAACGAATCGTCAAAGGTAACTAAATGACTTGCCCTGTCGCGTCAGAATTACTCACGGTTCCCATATCTAGCTATTGCCGGTGCTTTATCATCAAAGGTTTATTGCGACTCTCGAAAATTGTCAATATTGCAATGTCAAGAGGATGAAGACCTCCATTCCCTTCTTACCACAGACCCATATGATGCCCAAGTACACATGGTACCGCTTCAGGTAATCAACTTGGAAAAGCTTGAGGACTATTTTTCCAGATTCAAGAATGGGTTCAGCACTGTCGTGGGATTCAGGCCCACAGGATGGACGTGAGTGTACCATAGCGTCACCTTGCAAACCCCATTTATGCCCTCAACATCCAAAAGTTTCACCGCACCTCCAGGTTCTGAAGTAGTTCAGAGCATATCTGGGTTCATTTCCAAACATCAGTCCCGCGAGTTCAACTCGACGTCGTTAACTTTGGCACGAAATTCGTCTCAGAAACTCAAGATATATGGTATGTTACAGTCTCGCTTATATTTTACTGGTACTAGGAATAAGATCATCCTTGATCAGGGATTCCTTATTCGGAACATTCGTCTTTCATGGAGCTTACGTGCTTTGCATTGTCAATTGACGTTGCCAAGATGATAGCAACCGTAAATGTCGGAAATGCTTCAAGCCGCGGGAAAATGAGTAAATGGTTTGAAAGATGGAAGCAAGAGAGAAGAAGACGGATGGAGGCTGGGGAGACCCCTATTGTCCACTACCGAGATTTAGATTATTGGTGATACCTCACATATATATATCTTATTTCAGCTACAAGCAATTCACGAAATCTCAATTATACTCGAGTTGATACGTCTGCAGTGATCGTTGTTGCGAAATAAAAATTTGGCAATGAAATCTCATTCACATGTAATACGATAACGACTATTATTACGTGCAGCGTAAAAGACGATGAGAATGTTCAAGAGAGATGGAAGCTTCCAACACCCTCCTTCATGGCGATCTCGAGCTTCTGCTTCATTACTGCTTGAGAGCTGTAGTCCGGCAGCTTGAGGTAATTCACGCATGTCATGACGCTAGGGAGATAATCGTCGGCAGCCAATGGGGCTTCGTGTGGTTTACGAACGACCGTAAGAGGGGGGTTAAGGCCACGGAATCCTTAAAAGAGGTGTGAGCAATAGAAAGAGACAATATCATGGTCACACATACCTCCGATTGGGAGTTTGGGGCTACCTGTTATGAATTGTAAGTACTGACGCCGGCTCGTGGCATCGAAAGATGACATGGTCTCAATAAGGTTGTGAATTGCTCTACTGTCACTGTGGAAGCCATGATCAGCTTTCACCGTTTCCGCAAGGGCTTCAATGCGCGAAGTTGAGTAATCAGTAAGCTTGGAGGTAATATAGAGACCTAGACTTACTCTCTGTGCTCCAGTCTTCGTCGGTGTTCCCAATAAGCATAGAAAGTTCATCGCAGGTGAAACTTCGCAAATCCGTGATCGGGAAGACTTTCGAAAACCCGGTACGGAAAGCCTCCGCTTGTTGTTTAACCCCTCTCCCTAGCATGATATCAAGGACCTCTCGAACATACTCTTCTACATTACTCGCATCCATGACAATGTCCCTTCCACCCTCCTTTGGAGCATCTATCAAGACTTGGCAGTTGAGAACAGATGACTAGGACACACCTTTAGCTCGATGTCATAACCAGGCAGCGTGAAGTCCAGCGCAAGATCTTCAAGCTTGACTCCATCAATTGTAATAGTTTGTGAGGATCTCACCGAAGAGTTCTGATCATGATGATTCACTCAGCAGAAACATAGAACGCTAGAAGATCGCAACTCACCAACATAGCGCCGGCTTCCATTTCTCTTTTGATATTCGCATATGCTTGAATCTTTGCTAATGAGTTACCCAGCACTGGATCCACAGCCTAAAGTCCTTTTCAGATGTCATTTCCTTCGGGAGTTGAATGTAAACCAACCTTCAACGAAGCGATCGTAAGAGGAACATTTTCGCCCATGACAAGCTTCAGGAAAATTTTATTCAGGTGGATATCGATGATCCGAGAATCGAGCAACGCCTTGGCAATGAACTGTCCTAACAAACTAAAAAGATCGTTCTTCTTCCTGTTTGCATCCATCAGATAAGTAAATGGTAACGGTAAGTAGTGAAAATACTCACTTCGATCCTTCTCGTATTGTTTCGGAAGTATTTTCAGTCTTGCTAAACGGAGCTGGGTATAGTCCGGTGGGGTTTGACACGTAGGCGCTATTATCAGAGTGCCCAGATTCATGCCATAGTTTGATGTCACGGCGAGCGAACTCTTTAGACACTAGAGAATAGAACTCCAAAGTTGGTCCAAGACCTGTGCCAACTTCATCGAAATACTCCACCTCCAGCACGGAGGAAGAGGATCCGTACAGCTCCAACACTTTGATTGCTGATTCAAGAAGGAACTTTCGTGATATGCGCACTTTCTGGCGTTGCAGTCTACCGAGATAACCGAATGCCTCATCGCGACGGGTGTTCTCGGTTGAGCGGGCTTGTTGATTTTGCCACTTCAATATCAAGCGAGCATATCCGAATGAGGTTGACTGCAAGAAAGAAAATCGGGTGGTGAAAGGGAACAAAAAGGGATAGTGTTGCGGTAAATCGAGAGCCCAATCGGGTAGACACGAGCTTTGAATTGCATGAGCCTTATTTGCTAGTCTCAAAGGTAGAAATGTAAACGAACCTCGCGACTATCATTGGCTCCTCGAGTTGTCGAGTCAGCTTTGCTGTCAATTTGTTATTGATGAACGCGGACTCGGGAAGTGCCGATATATCTCTATCAGACGTCAGGTGTTCACCAGCTTCGGTGTTCAACTTGTGCAGGACTCGTAGCAGACGCAGAATTTTGGAATGTGGGGCATCGTCAGGGACCGACGTGGTTACAGGACTCGAACCTCGATCTAAGTTCCCAAGCTCAAAGGACCCTACGATGATGAGATTGAGATGGATATCATCGAATTTCCACTTTCGTCTTACCTTCAGCAGGAGCAGGTCCCTCAACTTTCTTGAACTTGATAGTGTACACCTCTGACCACAAATTACTGCTGCCCGGGTTAATACGACCCTTTCGCAGGTGTTGTTGATGCACGGCGCCATAAACCGTCATGTCAAGGGGGAGAACAATGTCATCCATGGAAAATTGCAGATGCCAGTCAGTGGGCTTTGCCTTAAGTGCCGAAGCGTACGAGGCTCGAGGTACAGAGGTGCTTGGAGTGCTACCAGAAGGGTTCGGTGTTGCAACTCTTGTGCCATCGGGAGTCTGGGCTTCGACTCGCTGGCCGTCTGAGAACCAGTGGATGATTAAAGACCGGCAGTGAGATAAATTGATGTTAACTGACCTTCAGCTACAGAGAGGTTTACCGTTCTCTCGGTAATAGGTCCAGGATTCGCGTCTTCGTCATACATCTACGGTAACAAAAGTATTGAGCGCATAATCGTTGACGAATCAACAAGATGCCACACCTCGCTTTCAAGTTCATCTCGTAGGTACTGCTCTGCATCCTGTACGTTATCAAAGAAATCAGGAGGTGGATGAGAATCAGATTCGTCTTTAGTTGCAGCTCCTGAGGTGGGTAGAGTCGGTGTTTTGCTAGAAGCGGCCTCTTTTTTGCTAAGTCGAAGACTCCTTCGTCGACCTACGTCGGCAGTGAGTTCACCAGATGTCCCATTCTGCCGAGCAGGAGTTGGATTGGTAGAATGGCTTGGTGTGGACGAAGGTGAGGGGAAAGAGAACCCCGCTCTTGAGAGAGCATCTGGTGGGAGACCTGCTGCGGCTGCAAATGCCGCCAAAACACCGGACATCCTGGAGGAGCCAGGTCCACCAAAACCTGACACCCTGGGCCTCAGATAATCATGAAGTGCCTGGAAGGTCGCGATGGCATGGATGGATACGGTGATGTTAGTGCAGTTCCTTGGCACAGATGTCGGATCGTCGGCGACCAATCGAAGCCGAAGTTGTTTCACAAGCATCGAGGTAGAGCCGCGTTTCGAGTCTTAGAGAGTTGGTGATCAACCGACGCCTTTAATACCTTGATGACCAGCTTACCTTCTGCCTGTAACACTTTGACAACCTCGAAGGACTCGATTCTAGTGAGATTCTCCTGCAGCCGCTTCACCAAAGCCGCTAAGGGTGTCGGATATTGTGTTTTCGCGGGCCCGCTAGGAGGCTTGGGCAAGAATGCCTCCAATAGGAGCCTTTGTCTGGTGTCGATATGAACTAAGAAATAAGCATTCCTTTAGGAAAATCATGTGCGATATTGCATGTCTCTACGCACCTTTTCTGCCCTCCTCAGTCGTAAAGTCCAATAGTTCATCCACTAACCCGCTTTGCATCACTTCGAAGCTCGAAATTGACGTAGACGATTTCTCCCCAGAAAATAAGGAAGCAATATCTCGCAACGTGATTCGAATATCAGCTTCAGACGAATGAGGGTCTTTGAGGCGAGACTTGAGACCTTGGATACGGTCCACGATGTCATCGTCATAGCCTGATCTGGAGTCAGAGCGAGGGGCTATGTATTTGAATCTTATCACTCGTGATCGCAGAATAATTGCATCAACAGGGTCAAGAGGGGTGGAGGATGTCCTTTTGCCGGTGTGGATGGGAACAGGAGGCAAAGATGGATTTGTCTCTGCCTCACCAGATGGACCATCTGACAAAGTTGGTTGAGGGATGGAATGTTGTCCATTATCTGCGTTACTGGACGAGTTTGCGTTACTTTGAGACGCGCTAGTTATCGCGGAAACTGGTTGGGTGGACTTGGTAGATAGGTCTTGATTCGCCCGAACTTCGATCTCATGAAGAACTCCTTCCCTTCTAAAGGATGCTCGATACTGTTGTGGAAGCTTCATAAGCAGCAACTCTACGAGTTGTAGCGCTCCGACAACCAATGGGTGGTTGTCATTGGAAGAAAGTATTGAGACGATGAAGCTTGCGATTTGTACGTTCTATCATTGTATGGTTGAGTCAAATGTTCCACACACGCAGAAGATTGGAACTCACGCCTAGCACCTTGTGCAAATCATCTGGCTCCGAGAAGCTCACAGATTTGAGAATAGCTGTAAGTGTTCTGTTCCTAACCTGGGTAGCAACGCTCGCAGAGTAAACATCGACGAGAACCGGAACGATAGTGCGCATGAATCTATACAAAGGCTCAGGATTCGACCGCAGGAGATCATTTCGTGAGAGAGGACTTGGGTCCGCGGAGGACGTTGTGGGAGTAGCGTTCTCCGGCGCAGATGCTGATGCTTCGGTGGCTCCGTCGTCCAGATTTGAGGTAACCACCTGCTCCTCATTCTTGTTTGTTTCCGTCGTAGCCTGGGTTGTGCGAGGTGGCTTAACTTTGGTAACCGTTCCCGTCGTTGCGGCGGATCCACGTGTAGCAATTCGATCAGCTTTATTCTTTGCTTTGATCATTTTCGTGAGAGCCCTTTCTGAATAGGCTCGGTGATCAAATACACCATCTAAGAAAGATGGAAGTGTTAGTTCAAGGTATGCAAGCCGGAGCTCTATATATACCTTTAGGCAGAGATGGCATCAGTTCGGAAATGAGACTGAGCGCTTCCTCCACTTGATCATTCGGTCGATGGGCGAGATTGTGCATCACCGTCATATCGGCCAGCCTTCCTCCGCTTTCTTCATCACTAGGTAGCACACCCGCCAAGATCATGTACAATGTTGCGACGGCGCCAGCCTCGAGCAATCTGAGCGATACCTTTGGACTAGCTCTTGCAGATACGCTCAAAACGCGGAGAAGATTCGTGAATGTACTAGGGGATATAACGGTGGATCCAGTGGTTGGTGTCAAAAGAGCATTAACAGCCCTGATGGTGCCCTCGTCTAGGATGACTTCCAATAGATCCGGTGATGACCTGTAGAAGGATTCTACCGTGCGAATTATGCAGAGACAAGCATATTCGACGAGGCGTTGATCTGAATAACTGAGGACACCCCGAATGACAGGTAGAACTTGTTTGATTTGATCAAAGTGTTCCGTCGAGGCATTCCGACAACAATTTGATGCGGCCTGTAACGCTGTGCGCTGAACATTGGTGGCGAAAAAGTCCAAATAGTTGAGTAAGGCAGAGAGGCCACCTTCGCGGACAATTGCACTCGGATATTCCTCAGAAATCTTCTCCAACGTCTGAAATACCAAGGTTAGTGGTCAAGTCTACAAATCCCGCATAATCAGTACTGACGCTGAGAGTTTGCTCTGCCAGGTCGATGTACTGAATGTTAACCAGCTTGCTACACAGGACTGGCACGGCCCCATGATATACCACCGTGTGGGCACATCCTGGAAGAGCTTCGATGAGGTTAGCAAGACATCGGCACGCGAGTACCTGCTCCTCAACGTTATCTTCCCCCAATAAGGAACCACCTGTGCTCATTGCGAGTGCTGCAGCTAAGGCAGCATCCTCGTCTTGCGCCTGCGGTTCTTCGTCATCGTCGCCTCCAGATTCATCATCATCATCCGTCCGCGTAGAACCACCCATAATTCTGACGAGTTCCCGAACGAAAGCATCGATCTGGAAATATCCAGATAGAGTGTCCTCAGTGCTCATGCTCAATAATTCAGTGAGCTCTTGGAGAGCAATAAGCCGCGTCGTAGGATCAGCCTTGGCTTTAATGTTCTCAAGTATTGTCTTCAGCCGGGAGGAAAGAGTTGCCATGTACGATCCCATAGCACGGAATTCAGCCCCGAAGAGCGCGCTAGCAGTCCCTTCATCGAGCACTGCTGATGTGGGAGGAGGTTCTGGGACCGGTGGACTATTGGCAACCGCAGGCTCGTTAGCGGATATGGGACCAGATTCGGAATTCGAAGGTAAAGGATCAGAGGGAATAGGATCTGTGGCCGGTCGAACGTCTGCTTCAAGATGCGGACTGTCGCTGACATCTTCAACCACATCTTCTTCTTCACCACTGCCTTGATCCACCATTTCTATATCCTGATCAGACATATTCTGCTGAGTAGATGGACCGGAGGCTGTTGACTTATTCTTCGAGTTGGGAGACTTGTTCTTTGTGGTTGCTCTGTAATCCAGGTGAGGGAGAGGTAATGAAATTCGGGATCAATAGCCTTACCTTGGCTTCTTGGGCATCGGGGATTTTCCTTTTGGATCTACTGGCTTGCTACGTGGACGGAGAGAGTAATGGGTAGTCGTTGATGTACTGGTCGACGCGCGGGATTTCTTGGTAGGGGGTGATTCTGGATGCTCCTCTTCCTCTTCTTCTTCTTCTTCAATGTCTGATTCAATGGCACGTTTCTTGCCTTTAGCACTTGATTGAGGTTCGGAGATGACAATAGCTTGCGAAGTTGCAGCGGAAGGGAGGTGGCGGGAAATTCTGTAACTGACCATTAGGAACGACGCGACAGAGAAATTGAATAGAAACTTGCCTCTTTGATTTTGACTCTTTGGCAGCTTTGACGCGAGCGCTTGAACGTATCTGTGATTGAATGCTACTTCCAGTGTCTTGTATCTGGTCGTGGTCCATGTGAAGGGGTCAAATACTCAAGGCCCCATCGACCTGCGTTGTTGTAAGAGCCAATGTGATTACAGATCAGTCTGGTTAGCAATTGTACGAGTTTGAAGTCCGCTCTCGTCTATGTTATTCGTTCTACTAATTCCACGTCAACGGCCTAGATCTCATTCTTGCTCAGAATGTCCTCCTTCATGTTTGAAACGTCTCCATCATATCAGCATGCGCGGGAACCACCAAACCCCACATTCTATAGCGAATCTAGTAATCTTCAATTTTATTCTTCGGGAAACGATCCGCAATATTATGATTCTCGTCCTAGCCTTGAGGGGAATATGGTCAGTGGTGCTACTGGTGCTCCTCAATCCGGCTTTGGGGGAACTATACAGCAGCCTATGGGATGGCTTAGCGCCTTTTCCAGTGTTGGATTAGAGGGTGAACCGCCATTGCTTGAAGGTCGGTTAGCATTCAAATCCTGCCAATCCGTGCACTCACCTTTTCATGGGTCACCTGCAGAGCTTGGTATCAATTTCTCTCATATCCGGGCAAAAGCTCTGACAGTCCTCAATCCGCTACAAAGGATCGATGAACGAATAATGGACGATGCCGACATGGCGGGACCCATCATATTCTGCTTCTGCTTCGGAATGTTTCTCCTTCTTGTAAGTGTCCTGCGGTGTCATGAATTTATAGTATGCGCAGACAACTTAACTCCAATCTCAGTCCGGGAGATCGCAATTTGGTTACATATATGGCATCGCACTTTTGGGATCGGCTTCGATCTACCTGCTTCTAAATCTTATGTCTCCTTCTGGGATTGACGCTTATCGCACTGCATCAGTTTTGGGCTATTGCTTACTCCCTATGGTTGGAGTTGGTGCACTGAGCGTTACTCTCAAGCTGAAGTATGTATTTCCCATATCTAATAGCCTTCTTTTTGAGTAACGCCTTTTGGCTTGATAGCTCCACCCTGGGCTACCTACTCTCAAGTATCTCGGTTCTATGGTGCACATATTCAGCATCATCTATTTTCGTCACAGTTCTGCGCATGTCGGATCAGAGACTTCTGGTTGCTTATCCAGTGGGCCTATTGTATGGTTGTTTCGCGCTGTTCAGCGTTTTCGATATTGGAGCAGCTGCATAATGATCGCCGACGCCCAAAATGATAATTTATCTCGTCACCGTCTCCATGGTCGCGAATGCACAAAGATACAATGTAGTGCGAAATACCAACCACGGCCTTAAATAGCAGAGCATCGCATCTACCCTTTTGTCCTTATATCAACAAACCACGTTTTCGATTAAAAGTAGGGTGAATTAAAGTGATAAGGATGATTGGAACTGACTTTTGCCTAGACCCGCCATTCGATTTGCTAGGTACTGCCGAATTGGTTGGTACCGAGCAGGGATTCGAACCACTGTAATTCTGAATTCTCGATTACATAACCACCCTATGTTATAAAAGGCGTGTTTTGCATACAGCATTGTCTGCATCAGCCTCATTTCCATCATTTTGTTTATTTAGATATTGCTAGCGTTGTCTGTGATATCTTCTACACAAATCCAGTCGATCCGTACTCTGATCGGGTGAAATGAAAGAGTCGATGGACTGCGGCACTATAGCAACAACACGACGCTAGATTTGCTGTTGGCCGCTTTACATTTTATTGTGCATTCGAGGATCTGCACTGCAGCACCCTAAATAAATAAATGCCAAAGCCGGCATGTAGCATCCATGAATTGATTCATTCCCTTGACCTGGTTGATTTTTTCATCGTTCACAGATGACATTACATGCGCCCTGGGATGATGTCTGACATCGCCAATCACTTTTAACTGGGTAACCGTCCATGATCATTATTATATTTAACGATATTTCTATTAGATCCAAAGCGCCACAATTTCAGTTCCCGATTCTGGCCTACAATAACTCAAACTCGTAAGACTTGATATTTTGAGGTCACTGACTTCAAGTAACTTGGTGAAGCAGCCGCTGTGGCAAGCTATCCCGCAGACTGCTTACATTGAATTCCTCATACAATCTCTCAGAAACGAATCATCGAACACGAACTAATTTCACAGCACAGATATAAAAGATGAAAAGGCCTGGTATCATTCATTCTCAGTCAATCAAAGTGGTTGAAATCAAGTTGGTATATATGCTCTATAGAACGTTCATTGGGATATATAGAAACGGTAAAAAATAGAGGTAACAAGCAGCTTGTCGGAACCCGGAATGGATTCCCTTGGATGATGTGGCCGAGATGCCAAATCTCTCTGATAAAGATTGAGACGCGGTCGGGAGATATGCGGGGAAGTGGAGATCGTGGTACAGTAGGAATAAGACCGCTAATCACATTACTCATGTCAGACCCAACTTCAAGGAGCTCGTTGAACTCCCAGCACGCCAAGGATAATTAGGCTAGCTCTGATGGAGAATGGATCTAATCGGAATAAGGCACTTGCCGCCTACTGCTCATCACGAGATAGTAACCACCATATATACTCCCAGGACTCTGATGGCACATCGATTATCTGACCTACATTAAGAAGAGGCTCGCCGATGCCGGAAATCCAATGATATCTGACTTCTATTACGCTGTTGCGATGCCGACATCGTTCGAAAGGAGCTTCTTGAAGTCGAATAGCCAGAAGTCATGGCGAGAGTGAGGAAGAAAATGAATAACAGGAGAGCTATGCATCCGGCCGTCTACTCATCACAGATCAAAAGAGAAAAATGACTGAATAAGCTCATGATCTTCTAATCTTCGTTCAGCCACAGGTTTAACCCTCATCCTTTGCCTGTTTATCCATTGCAGGGGCGAGTTTCCTTTGTTTTTTACTATTTTTTAAAATTCATATTGATTGCTATGATATACTGTTACACTCATTTTTGAAGACACTGACCCAATCATAAAGCACGATAAAACATTATCACTGGCTGTGTAGGTGGCAGAATTGAGTTTCATTTACATATCAATAACTACAGGATCCGGATGATAAGCTATATCAAAAATCAAGATCTTGCCATCAAGAGCATTGCTACAGGAGAATTGCTAACACAACTATCGCGGGTTTCAATTCGTAATGATTTTGATCTGTCCGTACTCATGCTAAGCGATAGGTAACAAGAGGGTGATTCTTCAGAGTGGTGGTTATGACGTTCGGAATGGTACATAGATGAATGAATCAAGGTGTTGAAAGCAGCTAATTATTGAGACACATTTGAGCCGGTCAGTCAGATCGAAGTCAGATTATTCTGAGATGAGCTACAAGCATACTGGGCTCTATTACTTTTTAGGATATGGGATTATGATGACGGGCCAACCAAGAAGAGGCCAAGAAAGTAACAACTTTTCGGAATAAGTTATTTGATATTGATTATGAAAGGACCTCTGAGTATTTTTATTGGAGGTTGAAGGATCGGTGTCATGCTATTTACTTAGGCAATATACACCTACAGCATTTGGATGTAGTAATGGAGAGGTCTTCGAGAGCAATTAACATAACTATATCCAGGATCCGTTCACTTGCTCACAAGAAAATCACCGAGATATTTTTTTAGATGACATAGATACCTATACGCAGCAAGTTGTTTCAATAGTGAACCACTAGAGACAGCGAATTTCAACTTCCTCGTTCCTTTCTCAGACGCAATTCATCTCAAAAGTAGGTGGTCATTAATATGTATCTAGTCTAATGATGATATAATAAAATATATGTCCATCGATTCGCACTATATATATAGCTTGGGCAAAGCTACTAAACACTGAAATCCATGTTTCACTCAATCTGGTACTTCTGACAGACTCCTGACATGAATACTGAGTTCAAATGTCAATATAATTGCTCGATTGGCACATTTTCGAATAAGGCCTCTCCGATTAAAAATACGTTTTACACTGAAGCTAAGTTGTATCTTTTGAGTGTAAATCTCTGCTATCTCACATCTAATTTTCGCATCATCCCACTATAGAATTCGAGATCTTCTGAAATGTACCTGACCATCTAGAGGTGCATTTATTGTCATATTGTTTAAATACAGAGCATCCTCGGCTACCTATTTCCCTCAACTTTATAGCTCACTTCCCTTACAAGATGTAGATTCGACATTTACACTCTTTCTGACACATGATCATCATGCATTGCCGAAACTTGAGTCAGACTTTATTGAAATGTAGGGTATAAAAACCTCACGCGTGGTTATGACGACAACGTGGTATCACAGAAGCATACTGCTAAATAAATGGTAAGCACTAGACTGAAGATGATATCATAAGCATACTCGCTGCAAGTGACTAAACTTTTTGCTTGCAACTATAATCTGTGTTTCAATGACCAAGCAAGTAACAGCCAATGACACCACTTAATGGTTTTCAAATGAGCTACATCATTGCTGAGAAAGTTACATCTCAATCTGAGATCCAAGAACCTGTGTACATAAAAGATATATTGTCAATTCTCAATGGTATTGTACATGTGAGCAAGCTAGGTAGATCATCATCAGATTGACGATGATAAAGAGAGAGGCTTGCCTTTCTCTTATATCTTCTTATCAGTTATAGTAAATGGTAAATACCCCCGTGTTTGGTCACCAATGAGTGATGCTTGCCAAAAATATAAAGATACAGGTCCTGGCTATGAGAAGATGTTTTGATTATGAGCCCACCTTGACTGTCTTAAATATGTCAAATTACACTATATTACTTCATCAAGGGCTGAGCTACTTCGCTTTCGATGAGTTAAGAGATTTAGCCACAGACCATGGAGGAAGCAATGGAGAAGATGAGATGACAACTAGAGCATACTATAAATGAAAGCATCGTCAATGATTTTGCACAATTCAATATTCCAATCTCCAAGCCAGTTCCACCAGTTGACATAATCTCAAAGAAAAGCACCCTTGAGTGCCTTTGCAAATTTTATGAGGATCTCAATGCTAAATTTCTATTTCCAAAACAGCCTTATGTTTGAAGGCTGCGATAAGTAAGAGCAATAATGTCTTTTAGATCTCATAGACTAGCAGTGGAAAGACAATCCCCTACATGGTGGTAGCAAAGCAGAAGTTAAAGATCAGTGGAGCAATCATTATCATCGCTGTCTTAAATTTGTGCTTGGTCAATATCGCAAAGAGAGAACAGAGTCATAGAATCCTCATTTCGTGGTGAAAAGACGTAGATATTTCAATACCCATGGCATAATCTTGATGACCACCAATACAGCTGCTACCGTTAAGTAAGTAAATGCTGTAAGCTAGCATATACAATGTGTTAACTACTATCCACATAAAAAGGGTGAAAAAACTGTTGTTGACTGAACTAAATCTTATAATTTTAACCTTGTAAGTGAAGATGTTTCTAATCTACAAAGAACCAGAAAACTCCTTGAGATACTGGAAATCTCAGCTAGTCTTGCTCCTTTTATTTGACTTGTTTACTATTACATTCTTGAATCTCTTTTCCAGTAGTGCTTATTATTTTCATGATCTCATTACCTATATACTACCAGCTATGAATAGATATCTTAATCTACTTCTTTTTTTCACTCCCACTTCTCCAATGCTTGAATACTCAACAAC
>WSUA01000721.1:0-11009 GCA_019633455.1 Tulasnella sp. 419
ATGAGAACGTTATTGAGTGCTCATTTACAACGAGAAGTGCATTACACTCACACCTTATGGGTATTCGTCACGTTGGAGGATACTGAGGTGCCTGTTAGATAGCACGTGGGTTCTGATGTGATAATCGGCGGCCGTTCAAAATGTCAGAATAACTCGGGGTCTTGATTCTAGGATAGATAGCTGCGGGGAATTCAATAGAGATCACCATTCTGACGACATCGTCCGTCGATCGGCACCGATACGGCTCACCCAAGAACAAGATACCCCCTTAACATAGCCCAATTTCCATTCAGAAGCTGTCATGTGCACAGACCAGAAGGATCTATTGTCACGGATCAAGAGTTATTTGAAGTCGAAACTAGATTTCGGCTTGGCCCTTGTGCGCACATCGCATCTGTTCGGATCGATGAGATCATCTTCCTGTCATTTCAACAAGTACCCTACCGGCGATTTCGCAATTATCCACACTCAACTCACTTCGCTTGTTACAATAATAACGTTGGACCCACCCAGTGACCCCACGCTATGAGCTGCGGTTGAGGCACTGTCCAGTCACACCTTCAATTTCATTACCGGCACCAAACTTTGTCTCCACCGTATCCAGTCGGTGGCTTGGAGCTATTTTGACATCTCAGGTACAATTCAACTCTGAATGCCTCTTCATGCGGGCAGGCAAGGGGCGCAATTGGTGGCTTTGCAATTATTGCGAAAGAAAACAGACTTCGCGTCTCCTCATCGAACCAGCTCCGCCATTACACGTGCTTTATCCGTCGCATAAGGCAGATGATATCATTTTGAACCAGCCGATCGTGTATATATAGCTGGTTCTTGTGACCTTTCATGCTATCATCTTCATCAATCCCCTCATCTAACCACTCGAGTCATAAAAACCAATCTTTTATTCACAATGGTGCAAGAAGGAATCTACCGCCTCAAGAACGTCCGAGTGAGTAATGCACCGCAATTTTATTGCGAGACTGTGTTGTTGATGAGTCCCATTGTAGTCTGGTACTTATCTCGACGCCAGTATCCAGAAGAAAAACGTCGTTCACGGATGGGATAGCCGTCCCGAAAACAAAAACCAGCAGGTGAATTCCGACCACTAATAAATATAGGTGTTGATCTAATCTTATATTGTCCTTATAGTGGGAAATCAGGAGAAGTGGTGACAAATATACTATTAAGAATGTCGGCAATGGTGACTACATTAACGTCTGGAACACCAACGATCGGACCGATGTCAAGGTCAAAGATGATCCTACCCCTGTTCGTTTCGAAGAGCACGATGGAGCTTACGCGTACGTCATTGTCGTCATCGCTATTATCTTATCATCACGTTACCTGATATCATGTCATATCCAGCATCTATCTTGATGATTCTCAAGGCGTAATTGATCTCGATCAGGGAAGGGACGAAAACGGGACTGATATTAACGTTTGGAGGTTCAGCGGCGCTAAACAACAACTCTGGCGCTTGGAGGGTGTCGGGTAAGTTCAACATTTTTTGTGTATTGGCGGCCACCCTCAACCATTTCCACTAGCTCTGGCTACCAATCTCAGTCAGGCGTTCAACCTCGTGGGGAGTCCTCCTACTCAGCTCCTCCTCAACAAGACAATTATCGCGGAGCTGTTAACCCGGGTACCTACTACATCCGCAACGTCCACACTGGCACCGCTCTCGACCTCGCTGGCGGCGCATCTACCGATGGTACCAAAGTAATTGGCTATTCTGCCGGCAGTGGCAACAACCAAAAGGTTTGTACTTCTGTAAGAGTTCTACACAGTGACTAATTTGAGAATTTAGTGGACCCTCGAACCAGGATCCCGAGGATACCGTCTCAAGAATGCTCAATCTGGAACATACGCTGGATTCCAAAGCCATGAGTCTCCCACTGATGGTGTTCTCCTCACTGGCAACAGAAATGCTCCCGAGTGGGACGTAAAGCAAGCAGACCAGGGTTACCAGTATGTCATTTATCTGTTATGTTCTATAATGTCATACCTAACTTGTTATTTCCTAGGTTCTTCATACCTGGTACCAACTACGTGTTGGATTTGGCTTCTGGAGATCGTAGCGATGGTGCTAAGGTACGAGTTTTCCTCAAAATGCTTTCTAGCGTCCCCCAAACTCATCACATTTCGAATCAGATCTGTTTGTGGACCAACAAAGGCGAAAACAATCAGAAGTGGAACCTCCAACAAGCTTAATGGTGTCCTTGATCAACTCTAGTCCCTATCCGTTTCCCTTCCTTTCGCATCGAGTAGTGTTCAATAGCTCCGAAGCTGATGTATGGAAGTAGTATGAATAACAAAATGATCTCATCGGTTCAGCTGGGAGTTATGTGGCAGGAAAACGTCTGCATTTAGTCCAAGAATCTTCAGAAAACTATGGAAAGTAGATCCCTTATCTGCCGAAATTTGAGGAGGTAAAGATAATAACCAATCGCTATCATTACAGACTCTGTATGTGAGATACGTGGATTTCACAGAACAATGTCCGGTTTCGCTATTACAATATGGTAAGAGATTGACTTCATCGTAGTTAGAATATGTGCGACTCTTAAATGAAAATCCCCAAAAACTTACCAGGAAGAGTTACCCTACTGTGGCGGGATTTCTCCATCTAAAACTTTGCGATGGACCTCTCTTTCCTCTTTCTGAAGGTGGATCGTAAGATAATGCTACTTCTTTAACTGTGTTCACATACATTTCCAGTCAACTACGATATATGAACTCTCTCGTCAGACACTTCGAAGTATCAAGTAAATAGAGAGAAACTCACAATACCGTGGTGAATCTTTTCGGCAGAAACCAAACATTATTCAGTCCAAGAGAGTGTTTTGGAGATCGTCCACTCTACTCACATGTGCATACGCTATCAAAGCCATGCACATTAACACTGAGGAGAATAGCAGACTGTCGAAAAGAGCCAGCTTCACCTTTGACCTGTTCCTTGAACGGCAGTTTCCCTGCTTTGCTATCAGGATCTCCCACCACGGTACCTGAACCAGGCGCAGTAGCGGCTTGCTGAGAAGGTGCTTTCTCGACTGAAGCTTGTAGCTTATATATGGACCAATGGTGATGGAGGATCGATCAAACAGTTGACAATCTGACTTGCAATAAAGAGGACTCACGATAGCACGATTAACACCGGCTTGTGCAGAGACCTCTGGAGAAACAGGATTGGACATGGTTTAGCTATGATATGGAATGCAGAAAAGAGTTGAAATGGCTGCTTTTATCGCTTAGAGTTGTAGTGACGTCATGTACCTCCTAAATTCACGTGACTGAGTCGCGTCTATGGGGCACCGCATGAAGATTCTTTCGGTTATCTTGTTATCCCGCTTTGAAGCGCCCAGCGCATCCCTGCCTTACTATATCGATCCTCCAGCGGATTTCAAAGAAAATTCCACATAGATATCTAACTTCGATCACTCCCCCACGAGTCGTACACGTTCTCCCTTTCATGCGGAGTTTGATTTTCGCAGTCGCTATCTAATGAGCCATCTTTAACGCGCTCCCCTTTGTTAACGCTACTATTCGTCCTCATCATTTGCCATGACAAATCATGCAATAATACCTGCACTCCATCTCGAAGAACTCGTGAAAACTCATCCACCAGTTTATCACTTCTCGCGATATCCCTTTGAGAGATTACCACCCTTCGCCCGGATTCGGATCTGCGATATCGATGAATATTGCTACGGTTATCCCTACGGTGCATTTCTTCCTATCAAGGTGCCCATGTATTACAACTGGGAACGTTACGAAGATGGCTCCCTCCTCTACATGGTCGCAAATGGCGGGCGCCTGTTGTTTAACCACGATACCCCCGAGTTAGCATTCGTTTCCGATAATCTCTATGATTGGATGAACCTGCTAAACGAAAGGATAGGGTTGAAGGAGAATGAGCTGTATGGATTAACAGCTGCTGATTGGAGTAGGATATGCAGTTTGAAAAAGGCCTACCGGCGCTTGGCGGAGATCGTGACGGGATGGATAGACTTTGATGTACCTTGGTGGAAGGGGTTCAGTATGTTTAGGGAGTGGGACACACGTACTGAGGAGGGTATGTGGTGCCCAAGCGAGGGAGTGTGGACTCTGGAGGAGGCATACTGTCGGGCAGATCGCGACATCTGGGACATGCTTCGCATGGATGGATATCTGATGGCGCTTTGTCTTATAAGCGCGGAATCTCCCTCATATTGGTTTCGGATGAGACTACTGGATCTCATAGAGGAGATACAATATCCAGAGCCGTTCATGGAGAGGTTCTTCAGAGGAGACAGCCGAACATGGGCGCAAGAGCTTACAAGTAGCTGTATGGGGGCAATCCTTAGCGAAGATGATTCTGATTATGGATACGGTGTCATGTTTGCACGAAGTGGAGTACCCTTCTGGGAGCTCGTGCACTCCGACGTCTGCGGGCCGATTGGTGCATCAATGACTTTCCAAGCGATCCTTACTCATGCTGGGCCAAGTCCGAATGATACAGTATACTCCTTCTGGGACAGTGCCGCTGGAAGCTCTGGTGGTGACGCTAGAGAAGACATGGACATTCAGGTTCAGGGTGTTACTCCGGCTTGGGAAGAATCCTGCCAGGATCTTTCTGGCGATCAACTTTCTTGCGATGGAGAGTCGATAAGGAGTGAACCAGAGATCCACACACCCCTCCTGATCAGTCCATCTTCCTCGTCAGATAGCGACACAGACATGCCGTATGAACCTTTCCAAGGGTGGCGACAGGATTCTTCACCTCCCGATCACGTGATGCTGATGCAAGCCATGCTGAATAATCATTATTCAGTTCCGAGTATCACAAGCCCCTCAGACGTCGAGGACAATGAACACCAGCCTGACGTGGTACCACATGAGCCGCACATAGAGTATGTGGAGTACGCAATACAGCAAGATTATGCTCGGAGCTCGCCAGAGATACCGAGCCAAGACAGTAAATATTACTCTTCATGAACCTAAATTCTGAAGCTCATACTATCTTTAAGCAGGCCCAAGACTACAGTCAAGACGATTTTCGAACTCCTACTCAAGGTCGAAAAGGAACCATCCTTATCATGTGCCGCAAAAAGGAAAGTTTTTCGAGAGGTGGGTTCGGACGTGGCTGGTAATAAGGATTTTCGCTGACTATTCTCCCTGGATGTGCGGGGTCTTTGATAATAATCTTCTAGACGACAGAATCCAGAAGCTAAAGCCTACCTCTCGAGACCCTTTCAACGTGAAATCAGGACCCCTCCACTTGAAGATATGCCAGAATATGAAATCCCAATCAGACACAAGCCCGCATTCAAAGCTCGTGTTCGACATAACTATCACCGTAAAATCAAGACACCACCGCTCGAAGATATGCCTAAATATGAAGAAGTCCCGGCCAAACAAGCGCCCACAGCTAAAGCTCATCTCTTACATAATTTCCACCGTGAAATTAGGACCCCTCCACTCGAGGACATGCCTGAATACGCAATTCCAATCAGAAAGAAGCTCAAGACCAAATCTCCCGTCTTGAATAAATCTCGCCGTGAAATCAAGACAAATCCGCTCCAAGATATGCCTGAATATGAAGTCCCGGCCAGACACGCGCCCACAGCTAAAGCTCATCTCTCACATAATTTCCACCGTGAAATTAGGACCCCTCCGCCCGAGGACATGCCTGAATATGAAATGCCAATCAGAAAGAAGTTCAAGGCCAAAGCTCGTGTCTTGAATAAATCCCGCCGTGAAATCATGACCCCTCCGCTCGAGGACATGCCTGAATATGAAATCCCAATCAGACGCAAGCCTTCAAGGGCCAAAGCTCGGGCTTCGGATACCTTTCACCGCGAAATCAAGACCCCTCCACTCGAAGACCTACCAGAATATGAAATCACAGAGAGGTACAAGCCCAGAGACGAAATTCGTCCTTCTATCCATTTCCACCGTGAAATCAGAACACCTCCGCTGGAAGATCTGCCAGAAGCTGACGTTGCAAGCAGTGCCGATTTTGGATCCTTGGATTTTGTCCAGAGCGAATCATCAATAGGACACCATATATGGGTGGGTGATGGTGGATGGAGTGGTGAATGGGGTAGTGGATGGGTTCACGGTGAACCCGAGAGCCATTGTTCCGCGGTATCGACAGTCTGCAGCGAGGGAACTCAGAATACGGAAATAGGAGAAGAATATTATAAAGAAGAAGTGGTGAAGGTGGTAGAGGATGACGAGGAGGAGAAAGAGAGCCCGGAGGATGATCTCGATGAACCGCCACCCCTTTTTGTCCCTGGAGAAGAAGCTATCAGGACACCTTTTGCGCAGGAGCTTCAGGCAAGGAACGAAGCTCACTCCAATCTTTACGTGAAGACTCGATCCAGGCTCAAGGGAGATAAGAGAGGCGATGTCAAGAAAATCCGGCCACTCTCGTGTCGCAGCTTCACCCGATTGCCAACAATTGTCATCGATGACCTCCTTCGGATGTCTGATGACCCAAAGTGGAGATATGTGATCTTAGAGATCAAGTCGAATGCTGAAGAGTTTTCGAAGAACTCCCGCGCCCACAACATCAGAGAATGGGTGGAAATATGTCATCCTCGGGTCCCTCAGAGTAGAAAATTCACCGAGAAAACCATCAAGATCTATCTGAGGTACATATCGACACTCTCTGAAGACGACAAGAACTTCGATGGTTCAACCCATGATGATCCTTGCCCGGGTCATCGATGATGCGCATCCATTGGATTTGGCACATCCCAAGCCTTATCCATGACAATACGGGATGTCAAACGCATATCTCTGTCATTGCAACCACAACACTGTTACAAATTGGTAACAGTGTCAAGCTGGCAGCTATGTCCAGCAGCTCTTTTTTATTTGTCTTTCAATTACCTTATGCCCAAATTTTTGTAATTGAAGTCCGAACCTGAATTACGACGAAGACTAGCAAAATTACCAAGTTGATATACACGACATGAAAAGCGACTGAGCTTATATAAAGCTCCAGAGTGCCAAGTAGCAATGCCCGCACGGATCGTGCAGGGACAGCAGATGTGGGACTTAGGAAGTACTATAGTAGTGAGTGTTCACATGCGAAGTCCCAACGTAACAAGTTCGTCATTGACATAGGCCTATCAGGGTCATTATCTGCCTAACTTTTATCCAGATTAGGCATGTACAATTGATACTGCGAAGGCTCATAGAGACGTGACGGTCTGAGGTTGTCACGTCATCCTGAGTCGCTCACCAGACCCACCTTACCTTCAGACGAGACTATTGGAGGTTACGAGAATAGAACCACCAATCAGGTATGACAACCATCAGAATTACCGGTTGCGGGTTGAGGTCCTGGTTCTTCAATGTTGACTTTGCGAAGACGATCTCCAGTAAATCAACATGATACACCACTAGCCGACAGTATTATAAGTACCTATATCAAATTGAACTCATATAGGATCCTATGCATCTATTGCTCCACATTTTGGTAGCCTTGATTACGTTTGGGCGGTGGTGGAGCTGTCTTCTATTGTTGTTAATACCTCGGAGTCCGACTCCAGTTGCTGCTAATTAGATTCCTCACTACGGAGATCATTGTTGAATCATTCTAGCGGGCTATGCTCGGAGGCTTCACGCTGTAAGTTGCATGTAGGTCGCAAGACCAGACGTATACTCATAGCCACTACCATTCAAGTCAACTGGAGATCACTGAAACGGGGCGCTCATCCCTTAGAACATTGGTAGACCTACACAACCGTGCAGGGCGACCATATCATTGTGGGTTATCGTTTGACAGGAGCGGGGCATGGACGATGATTGAACAAGCGAGGTGCTCAAATTTGTTCTAAGTACTACTATGATCGCTGCTCGGCATATGGGAATGATAGTAGGAGAAGTGGTCAATAATCGGTATAAGTGAGTAAAGGTCAAGATGCCGGCCCAATCCCTCAAACAGAGACTGTTTAAGAGCAAGACACTTGTGAATCAAGGAGTATCGTCCTGGCTTCCCTCTATCATCTTGCGCGCTTCCTTTTGCAACACTTCAGAATCTGCCAGTTCACCTATGATGATCTTCGGTTAGCAAACTTTATGTGCGGAAGGGCGAAGAACGATTCTCACTCCGCTCTAACATTACCATCGCCGTTTTCTCACAATCACCTTCCGCACTTGAGCTCTCTGTTTCTATCAGGGGAACCCCGTCCAAGGAGGTTTGATCCCAATCATCATCAATTTCTGCTACTGTATGAGGGGAGCCCTCATCTACTTGACTGTTAGCCAGGACTGTGTCTGGTGTTGGGCTCCAGGATTCCGAGTCGGACACTACCCCATTATGATCATCATCATCATCATCATCATCAAATTCTGTCTCTGGGTCATAGGCAGAGATTTAGAAGAAGTCATCTAGGGTTATATCTAACGTGCTTACCAAAAAATGGGTCCTCAGAATAGGGGATAACTCCGATGCTCCCTTGTGTAGTTGAATACTTGTGCCTTGCCTCATTATCATGACCATAGCCCAGTCTTGCTCTACACAAGTATGCGTGCAGAGCCTTTGATCTCCATTCAAGACCCGGTATATTTCCAGGCAACTCATTCCAGAAGTTGAGCCTAAGTTGGTTCAGGTAGCTGGAAAGTGAATACCGGTATTTTTTCTGAGCATCTTCAAGTTCGTCCATTGTTTTTTTATCTTCAAGGAGTTGAGCAATCCAGTATTGAAGGTGATAAAGATGCTCCACATAATGAACTGGAACCACTCTTGACACCGGCCCATTGGATGTCTCTTTAATAAGGTAGTATAGCCCATTTGACAAGACCAAGTTTTCATGTAGAAAATCCTGACTTCTTTTGAACCGTGAACGTGGAATCCAAGGAGGGTCTTGTAGATTTTTAACCATATGAATGTACCGGTTGGGTGGCAAAGGGGGAATTCAGTGGTTATGGACCAACAATGCGTGGCAACTGAAGAAATATACCACGCTCCCTGCATCTACAGGGTTTTGCATGATGATTGGATGAGATATGTTTGACACCAGGTCAAGCCAGGATCAGATCGGCTGAAACATGTGACTGAGAACCCTACTCTAAGCCAACTCTAAGCCACATCATGGCGATGGCTTTGAATCTATGTCCTACAGTACATTGTACAATCGACATGGTCAAGATACTATTATTCATTGACAACAGAACATAGCCATATGAAGGTCATGATATTCTTACAGTTATAGCTATGTAATACAGAATGCTGCAAGCATGACAGAAGGAGGCCATGAATGAACGAGATATGACTTAGCCAACTGTTACTCAAGTTGTTCAGTAACCACGTTATGCTAATGTACTCGTTACTGTAAGGAAGGTCATTCGAAGCGGGTATGAATGTGTGGGGAAGACCATAGCTTGCCTGTATGCTAAGAAAACGGTCGAACCCTCTGTAGGATGGTATGCACAACTGTGAATATTCTCCAGGTGCCAAACACTTTGCTACTGTTCTGCGGAACAATTATCAGCAGCATTCCAAGCAAGAATGGTGATACGGGCTTGAGGGTGTGCTTGACGAATACCGATGAGACGAAGTACTCACATGTTCTTCAAAAGTTTACGTGACACTTACCAAAAGCTCCTTGATCTATGTCCGTCCTACAGGATTCGTCCTATGGGAGCCCTGTCTCTTGTTCTATGGGCGCGAACGAACAACCTGATTTTCGCGTATGATTGAACACCCAGACGAAGCCACGCCGATCAGGACTATAGGGAAGCCTTTCACCAGGTGTATTCTCCAGTTGTTAGAATTCGGACTGAAATAAATCATAAAAGGTTAGGGTCAGGAGTGGCCAACCAAACATGGAGCATACAGTGCCCTCACCTGAGGTCAGACTTGCTGGATATGTCTACTATAGATAATTATCACGACCATCCTAAGACTATCTTGACCCAGCACAGCAGCAGTGTGTAAGTAAAATACAGATGATGTATCCGATCAAAAGGTTGAAGCCGTTTTCTTTGCGGGCGAGGTTTCAGTGAGCATCTCATCTATGCTCCTCCGCTGTAAGAGTCATTCACGAATCCATGTCTTGAGTTATGCAAGCTTGGCTATGAAGAGACGATAAGGTCATATTCGAGTAAAATTTAGATGACGATATTTGGGCGACGTTGGTAGATTGTTTGATGGAAGAGCTACTATAATTGAAACTCCGATATCCAGTGTTGAAAAGGCCAATCGCGTTGCGAGTTTTTCCCATTAGTCCATTAGCGTCATTGCACCCTTCCAAGATGGCTATCACCAATGATGACAAGGCTAGGTTAATAACTGCTGCTAGTGAAGGTCGGGATGAGCTATCATCAAGTCTTTTGTGCCCAAAGTGCTAACACCAACATACATGGCAATAGCTCGGGGTGCTTCATATTCACCATACTCTCGATTCAGAGTCGGAGCTTCGCTATTATCCGCTGATGGCCAAATTATCAAGGGTACCAATGTGGAGAATGCGTCAATCGGTGAGACCCCTAAATCCTCTGGGATGTACGATCTTTTTATATGTCTCGCTCATTAGGGGGATCCATATGTGCTGAGCAGTCAGCAATCGCCTCGGCTGCTGCAAGTAGAACTCGTCTAACTTAAATTGTCTGGGCATCTGACTGGACTCATTCATTCGATAGAGTGAAGGCATTCGCAAGTTTACCGCATTGGCTGTGACGACGTAAGCCTGACGCGTGCCTTTATTGAAATTCACACTTACTTGAAATTTGTCGTAAAAGTGATGTACCAGAGGCGCTTTCACCATGTGGTACCTGTCGTCAAGTCCTTCGAGAATTTTGTCCTTTGGAGATGCCGATTTTTCTTGTTCCAGCCAACTTCACAATTGACTCTGATGGTACGACATCGGGAGGATCTATAAAGGAAGTTACTTTGCGTGAATTATTACCGCTGAGCTTTGGTCCGGAAGACTTGGAGAAAAATCCAAGGAAGGATTGAAGAAATTAGGCGATTACAATGGTATGTTATGGCCGACATCCAGTTTCTAGCCCACTTCAAT
>WSUA01000723.1:0-10981 GCA_019633455.1 Tulasnella sp. 419
ACAGTTTTTAATCTTCTTCCATCCCGTCGTCACATTCTTACCCACCACCATCATATCCGATGCCGGCAATGAACTACCCGCTGGAAGCAAGCTCACTGATTTCGACTAGCGCGATCAAAAAAGCTATGGAGATTCTTCTTGAGGACTTGGAATCGAACCGAGAAGAGTGGGATATCGTTGACTATACATCGTGAGAATCTATTCCTGTCCAATATGACACTGACTCGTTCTTTGCCGCCTAAGAACCATATCCAATACATTCGATCAGTTTGATAGGCAAGTCAAAAGATTCGAGCTTGCTCTCTCCGCCTTCCAATATCAAGTACGGCATGAGATTGCGAAGATCCGCTACCAACGGAACACAATTGCTCCTATTCATCGAATCCCAGCCGAACTCCTCCAGTACATTTTCCTTTTACGAATCTCTGATTATCATGCGTTACTTTCTCCATCAGGAGTTCATGAAGAATTTATGGACGACTCCGATGGGAGACCTCGTATGAACTGAAAGGGGATCAACATCTATCCAAAGATTATGGACATGATTACCACGTGTTCGCGTTGGTATCATCTTGGTTTGTCCATGCCTCAACTTTGGTCATGCTTGGTCTCACGGAGCTCCTCATATGTGATCCAAGCCGCCTTGGACAGATCAAAGCGTGCACCACTCCATATTTGGGTTCTAGGCAACCAGTCGAAGCGGGAACACGAATTCATGAATCTCGTTTCCCCCCACCTATATCGCTGGGAGTCACTCATTATCATGTCTTCAAGGTTCACGCTGCCAGACAATCTGGACATTGATGCATGTTCAGCACCTTTATTGAAGAGATTCATCACTCATCCTTACGCACAAATCAACGACTTACCTCAACTAATTCTCCACCGTTCTCCTGTTCTTCGCGATCTTTACCTCGGTAGAATTAAGAGACCGTTGAGCCTTAAATAACCTCGCTGGTCTCACCAACCTGGGTCTTTATATCCCC
This sequence comes from Tulasnella sp. 419, assembly GCA_019633455.1. NCBI lineage: Eukaryota > Fungi > Basidiomycota > Agaricomycetes > Cantharellales > Tulasnellaceae > Tulasnella > Tulasnella sp. 419. The sequence goes on from WSUA01000723.1 coordinate 987, forward strand.
TCTGCAAGGCGCGAATTCACAGGAGAATTGCTGGAAAGCATTCTCTCATCAACTCCTTCGCTCCAAACTATGTTTCTCCACGCGTATGCTGACCGCACTCCGTTTTCGGTCACTTTATCGAATCTTAAATTCATTACCTTCCATGTGATGGATGCCGACGTCATGAACACCTTATTATCTTCGATCTTCACCAAACAAGACCATCACGTCAAAATCAAGGTCCGACAGATCTCTCTAGTAGCCCATAAAGATGATGACACCACGCCTTCCAACAGGCAAGGTAGCCTAATTGACACAGCGACAAGAAACATCGCCTGGTTGCTGTGCTCGTGGTCATCGGGAAGTGGGGGATTCCGGAGGACCATAGCAGGTAAAGAGCGACTCGGAGTCGGGTCTATAATTTTAGACACTCCGTATTCTCTCTTTCTTTGGCTGTATACAGGCACCTCCAGTTCGTCGCGAAATCGTGGCAGAAATCTCAAAATAACGAACATGGAGATAGATCGGAGGGATGAAATCTATCCTATGAACGGGAGTCTTCATTTCTATCCATACCTCGAACATCTTTCGATATCCGTTCACGGTCATTCACTAGCTAGTGTTCAAAGGCCCATGCGACACATGTGTTTCCCATCAGATGAGCATACTCCACAGGGATTAGCGCTGCCTCAACTAAGGTCATTCACGCTAAAGGGTTTGGAGGAGCTGAGTATACTTGATGGACTAGTTAAGGCGAAGTATGGATCATCCGAGGCGGACCTCATGGACTCGCCATTGTTCCGGGAGCTCGCAATCTTCACCATTCACTTAGTGCACCCAAGTGATGAACGTTTGAAGATGGAGTTGGAATCATACTTTAGGAGTCGAAACGTTCAATTCAAGGTTGTAGTTTGAAAGAGGATTAAACGAATTTTGGTGTGGTAATAGTCGCTTGTGGAATGCTGGATTGAAGCGTTGCCGGGGCGAATCGACCATAACTAATTGCTTGTAGCACTTACCCTTACATATGTGAATAGCGATGCGACGTTACGAGAACCTTCGGTGATTGAAAATGCAAGTGTTATCAATTGAGAATCCTAAAGTACAGTTACAAGTACAGAAACTACTTAGTTCCAGACAGATTTGAAGACTACCCAGACAATGAAGCTTGCTAACACCCCATTGATGAAGCCAATAAGACAGATCGTGTTCATTCCAGCGACTACGACACAAAAACGCTACAACGAAAGACCTGCCCAAACGTAACTATCGAGCGCAAAAAAAGAACGATTTGTTGAGAAAATGAGAGCTACGTAGTGGCTTCGGGAAGGGGAAAGAGAACAGGAGCCTTTGAAGCGGACAGCGCCAAGATTCGTTGAAGAAAGAATGAACGAGGCGACCGCTGTTGGGAGAGAAAACGACAGTTTCGAGATTCGGGTCAACGGAAACGAAAGATGAATATTGGTGAATGGGAAACTTTGGGGTGTCGACGATCCTGATGGGGTGGATGGATTGTGATGGGGAATTATATAAGGGGCGATGGAGGGCGACAAGATGAAGGGGCTAAAGCGAGCCTTGAATCAATGACGGGGACATTAATCATACAACGGAATAGTAATTTGTCGTGAAAGATGAATAGAAGATCCTGACGGCTCCGTGGACCGATTGGGGGCATATTGGGGGAAACGATATGAGAACGCGAACAAAACGAGAAATTCGAACAGAGAAGCAAATAATTATGAAAGAAACCGATTCATCCAACTTTTCGACACATTACACAACTCAACTTGATCACACTTGCACCTTCACATCATTCCTCCCTGCCTCAACATCTGCTCTAACTCCTCAGCTCTCTTCTTCCAGAGCTCGACCTCATCCGTCAGCTGTTGAATCCTCTCCTCTTGCTCCCGGGCAGTCTGCAACTTCCTTGCTCGAGACCTTCGTGCAGCCAATGTATTAGCCAATCGCTTGGACTGGACGTGTTCCAACAAGCTCTGTGTTAGATCATCCTGGTCTCGAAGCTCTGAAGTTTCTGGAAGACCAGCCTCTTCGGCGCCACGCTTCTTGTACGATTTGGTCACGCTTGGAGGAAGATCCTTGCGTGAGGTGGCGGAGGGAGTGATGTAAGAACGAGGCTGGATGGGAGCATCGAATGGCACGAGGTCGACGCTCTGAACACCCTTTCGATAGCCAGTATGCCTGAGATGAACTTGAGGGGACTGGCCCGAGGGTGATTCAGACGACGATTGCTTGGGAGGTGCACTGACAATTGGTTGAGAGAATCGCACCTGAGGAGAGGTGGACGAAGACGACGACGACGTCTGCGAGCTTGGGTTACGGCTCATTGGCGGTGCCAAGAAGGGGAGCTCACGTGGGTCGATGGTCTTGGTGGGAAGGTATGCAGCAGGAGAAACGGGAGAAGCCTCGGGGAAAAGTGGTGCGTCCGGTGGCAAAACCTCCTCTAAGAGCTGGAGGGCTGGACTGGTATAATTGTTAGGAGTCCCCGGGATGTTGACGATATCTGGCGATGGACCAATCGACGAGTACACTGAACGAGGAGTCGGGAGGTACGAGTTAGGATCGTATGGCGAAGGCTGCGAGGGGGAAGTGAGAGGTTGCTGTAAGAATGGTGTGGTTGGGCTCATGAATGCGCCGAGCAGCTCCTCTATTGTCGGTTCTCCGGAACCGACTACGGGTGAGTCATGGAGCAATGGCGTTGTCTGGCTCACTGCTTCGCGAATACAAATAAGGCAATATGAACACGTGAGCTCGGGAGGCGGTGTGTTATCGGTATCCGGGGACGAACCTTGATCTAGGAAACTGAACAAATCATCTGCGGAGTTTAACATTTCTCCGGGAACAGCGGACGCAGGCAGCAGCGGTGGCAACATCTGGCCGTGTGCATGCGCCTGCTGCGCCTTCTTCTTTTGGTTCAACATTTGTTTGTAACCACCACTAAGTCTTGATAATGATGCGGTTCTAACGGGTGGTGTGGAAGATTGAGGGGTCGATGTAGACGACGACGATAGTCTTGGCAATGGGGGCAGTGACTTTGGAATTGACCGTTGCGGAGTCCGAAGACTAAGATTTGAAAAGGCTACCGACGGGGAAGCATTTTGTATAGAGGAGTCTGAAAAGACAAGAGGGCTTTCAAAGGGGGAGACCGGTACATTGTTGGCAACGACGAGAGAAGACGTAGATATCGTTGGAGAGGACGCGAGTACAGGAGGAGGATTTAGTACGACATGGTGTCCGTTCCTTGAAGTGTAATGCGGTTCTTGAGTATGTGACTGAATGGCGATCTGAGTTGATGCAAATGGCAGCGGGTGAATTCTGCGATTTTCCTCAGTCATCAGTCAAAATCGAAAACACTTTTTTGTCAGTAGACTCACAGATGCTCAGACAATGTGCCGAGCAGTGGTGAGACAAGTAATCAGATGTCGTCACTGTCTTGGTCAGGACAGTGGTGGGGATGTGAGTGGGTGGTTGGATGGAAGGGGGGAAACGACTCACTCAGAGTCAGTTGCGGGGTTACTTTATATGCATCGCCCGCTGTGTGGGAGTGTGTGCGCAAACGCCATTTCATTCTCCGATCAGTGACTCTTTTGTCAAACCTGACCAATCACATCCTTCTAATGGGCGCAATCGCAATCTCGGCGTCTCTTCTTTCTGGGACGGCGGTGCCGACGTCCATTGGAAAACGTGTGCCCTGTCCATAACGTTGCCCGACAGCGCCGCCCACGTCATCGTTGTGCACATCCCATTTCACGCTTTCATCCCTCATTTCTCATCGTCTCATCGTCTAGTTTTCGACGTTTGCCAACGTCTACTCCTTACGGCACATAGAAGCCATCAGGCGCTTATATAGACTAGTCTCTCACAACTCCACCAAACTTTTTCCTTTGGACGTGGGTGCTGAGTAATGAAACGTACACCGTCCATGTGGAACAACAAGACGTGGAACGAGCTGGAACGTTGCAGGCCTCCACTAATCCTATTGTTGTTTTTTTGGCTTTCTGTGCTTGTACAACCCTCATCGAAATTCTATTTAGAAAAGTAGCCACCCTTTCTGCACCCCGAAATCATTCTCTACAATGTAATCGATGGGAAAAATAGTCGCTCATAGCCTTATCTAGCCGTCAACTGAACGCTCATTAAAATTATTCAGGTTCAACGGACGGATCATCTTCGCTACATGTCGCGCAAGGTACTCGCAAATTTTCAATTTCAATTAGAAAAAACATGAGGCAGAACCTTTTTTCGGTCAGAAGCAAACAAGAGTCATAGTAAAACAGGACCCTCGAAATGGAGGCCTGATTATCGGTACCATTACCATTTTAAGCTCACAGGGCCGCGGTTAACATGCCCTGGCCTTATCTGAAACCATAATCTAAGCGAGTGTATGTCGACAGATCTCAAACTCGGCAGAGGATTCGTGGACTAGAGTTTCAAGGGTATATAGACACTGGGGCTGACGTGTTGCTTTCCGAACGGACACCCTTGTCCGGTTTCACCCTATTCTACCCTCGCATCGGTTTCTATTCAGTTGCCCTTGCTCAGCATACACTTGCTTAAACACCTGATTCCAGCACATAGCAACACGTCAAGTAACTATCAACAAATGGATGGCAGAGTAGATTCTCTCAACCTAAACCACTTCTTCGTCTGGATTGCTCTTGCCATTCTCGAATTCTGACGGTTATTCACTATCCGATACTCCACTATTATTGGAGCTTATATCTTATCACGAGGCCTTTAGTACACCGATATCACCATGCTCCGTCCGCTGCTTCTCATCGTCAAAAAATGGTACGATTTTGACGGATTGCAACTCTGGAAAATCAGGACACTCGATGGAAAACGCCACTTTACATATTCGGTACTCTTTAGTCTAACGCCTACTTACAACCTATATTATAGTCCAGAACATCCATGGATGAAAATACCGCAGAACGTCCATTGGCTGTGCAGAGACATTCAGACGCTGTGGTCAAGGTCTGGAGCTCCGGCTGTGCATCTATCAGGGAGAGATTCTTATTACCCAATCTGGTATTATCACGTGACCTTGCTTCGGTTCCTGCTTTGCTGACACATCCCGCGCGTACGCGTATTGGATAATTATTATACAGCCTTCAATTCAATTGGCGATGTTTCTCCAGATTGGGGCGCACTCTAATCGATAACAACTAGATTTTTTAACTCTGTTTTCCCCAGATTTCGGTCATGTGTGTTATTTTGGTGAGAATATGCCGACATCACCTCCATCAAGTACGGCAGTAAAACCGGTATGAGCTTCATTTACCCCACATCGGAATAAATACTTTGAAGAATTTGTCAGCACAAATCTCATTTCTTGAGCATCGGGGGCCGAGGACTTGAAAATGATACTCTACGATGTATAATAACGGTAAGTAGATAGCGCCCTAAAGTGCCACGGATGAGTAGAAGACTGCAGACTGATCTCCGGACGTAAGCCTCATTTTACCTTTTACTTTCCATCTCACAACTTCAATGAATCAAGTACGATATTAATTTCATCCATCGATAAGCATGGGCTAATCGAACGTTGCAAACCAAAGATCGATGTTAGATAACTACACCAGAGAATTCTATTTCCACTGTCTAATATAACTTGGAGTTCTGCTCCACTACGTAGTTATAGGATTACATTACTCCAGTCACGGTTATCTTACCAGTGCCGGTGTCCGGCCGAAACACAGGGAGAAGCTTAACAGTACCGGTTGCTTTCTGATATACAGCTCTAACCATAGTAATCGTCGATTGCGACAGTGTAGAATATTGACTACAGAATAAGAAGACAAGGATTCTATCCGGATCAGCCGAGCCGAGATCTGCCTGCGACCACAATCGAATAATCTGTCGAACGTGAGAAAGATGTGATTACCAAACTCCGATAAGGCTCTACGTTTTCCCTACAGTGATCTTATCTAACCTGATCCATTTAGACGACAATACTCATCAGCTCAAAGTAGTACCTTCGAGGTCCATACTTCCACTATGAAGCTCGGTATTCGACGCCGGCTCGAATGATCTAACTTGGCCTATCATGATCCACATGAACAAGAAGCCCCATTAACCGTTCTGGCAGCGAAGTTGACCCGACCTTCGTTTCCCCAACTGGGACTTCCAGTATTCCATTACTTCTCACTCCCTCCCCGACCCGAGCATTTGTGCAACTAGTGGCATGGCGTATGTCTTAGCTCAACATGCCAATAGGTATTCCTGTCAAATTCTTCTGGCTTGGCGTCTTCTGGTGCTTGTGCCTTCATGAGGCGAATGGACAACTTTGGCATATCCTTGATGCTATGCTCGGGTGTGGAGGCGGGAACGGATGCCTAACTGAGGCGGTACGTTCTCTAAAATATGACGTGCCAAGCCGTTCTCACCCTGTCGGTAGTGCACCATTCTATAGCCTCACGCACTGCAACGTGATTACTAAGTCTTCACTTCGATAGCGGGTTCAAGGACTACCGGGTTTTTCGGATCGTTCGTCAATGTTCAACTCGGAAGTCACGCCTCTGGACTTGTTTCGGAATCAAAACAACCACATGCTGGCTACGAATTCTGATAGATTATAGAGACTAGACGGATAATGTGTATATGCTTATGCTTACTATCTTGCGCCATTACTCGTCGTTCTTCTTCTTTTAGGAGGTAAGAAGATGACCATACCGCACGCTAACTTTCCTAAATTGCGCAATCCAGATTGCACGTTTGCCCGCACTTCTGAGTCTCTGCCCGCCATCGGCATCATTGCCCGCTTAGCTCAGTCAGAGTTTTGGGAGGATAGTTGGACCTTGATGGCTTCTTGCCTACCGACGTCTTGCACACCACCTGATGCAATTGACATTCGATGGTTCCGCATTGCATGCCACCACTCAGCATCGCGGAATGGACTTCTGCACATCGTGGTATCCCTACGGGACGCGACACCGACAGTCCATCGTCGAGGAGTTATAAAAGCTATCACGAATGAGCTGGAAAACTACCAGGTCACTCAGCCAGCTAAGGTCCTACTCCTCTAAAAAAAACACCAAGACACAAAAATGCTCTCTTTCCGCACATTTGCTACTCTCGCACTCTTGATTGCACCAGTTTTTGGTGTTCCCACCAAAATCCAAGTTCAAAAAGTCAACGGTGACAAGCTCGAGGACTCATACATTGTAAGTTGCCACATTGTACCAGAAGTTTTTGGATCCTAACGACATTTCAATAGGTCAAACTCAAGGATGGTGTTAACAAGAAGTTGACTTTGGCTTGGCTCAAGTCGCACCTTGATGCAGGCTCCTCGATCACCTACGACTACGAGTCCAATGTATGCTTTCTCACACTTTCGAAGATTCCAAATCTAATTTCGCTCTATAGGTCTTGAACGGTTTTGCCGGTAAATTTTCCGCAGCAACAATCGATGCTCTCGCTTCCAACAAAGATGTCGAGTATATCTCTGAAGATGCCATTTTCAGCATCCAAGCCACTCAGTGAGTAGAAATTCTCATCAGGATCCTAGCAACAGGTTTTGAACTTGCAATTCAGGACCAACGCTCCTTGGGGTCTTCAAAGAATTGATCAAGATGGTCGTCTCCCCAGTGGCTCCAGCGCCGCTGCTCTGACCTACCTCTACGATCACAATAACGAGGGTGCTGGCGTTGATGTCTACGTCCTCGACACTGTGAGTCAATCCTCTGCATGACAACATGGTTTGTATTGACGAAGTGATTACCATAGGGTATTTATACCGGTCACTCCCAATTCGAAGGACGTGCCCGCTGGGGATACTCTGCCGGTAAGCTACTGATTTCCTATACCGCTCCAGTCTCTCAACGTCATTTTTAATAGTTGGTGGAACATCCGATGGTCACGGACATGGCACTCACTGTGCTGGAACTATTGGCTCTGCTCAGTACGGTGTTGCCAAGAAGGCCAACTTGATCGCAGTCAAAGTCTTGTCCGATTCCGGATCTGGATCTACCTCTGGTATTGTCGCTGGTATCAACTGGGTCATCAACCAATACCGCGCCTCTGGACGTCCAAGTGTTATTTCTATGTCTCTTGGTGGTGGAGCTGATACTACATTGGACAACGCTGTCAATTCTGTAAGTAAGAACAAGCATACCTTCACCAACTTGAGCCAACCTTTTGGTTCTGAATTAGGCTAATAGCAATGGTATCTTTGTTGCTGTCGCTGCTGGAAACTCTAACGTCGATGCTGGAAGCACTTCTCCCGCACGTGCCTCTGGCGCTTTCACTGTTGGTGCCTCTACTATCGCTGATGCTCGTGCTAGCTTGTAAGTATCAACATTTCAAGGAACGAATTAACAGCGACTCACTCATACGACCCTGTAGCTCCAACTACGGCTCTGTTGTCGACATCTTCGCCCCTGGTCAGGATGTCATTTCCACCTGGATTGGTTCCACCACTGCCACCAACAGGATCTCCGGTACCTCCATGGCCACCCCTCACGTCGCTGGTAGGTATACTCATCTGTCTTGACATGTTCGCTTGCTGAATCAAACTCCGTCACATCAGGTGCCGCTGCTTACCTCCTCTCTGTCTATGGTGCTCAGACTCCTTCCGCTCTTGCTTCGATGATCAAGAGCCTCGGTGTCTCTGGTGCCTTGACCGGTCTTCCAAGCGGAACTGTAAACCTCCTCCTCAACAAGGATTAAGCTGGTCTTTTGAGCCACTCAAAAATTCGAGGGAAAAATTCGACAGTGATGGTTGTTCAACTTCAGTGTCTTCACCTCTATTCTGTAATTGTTGTAAGAAAAAAAAATTGTAACAGTTTGTCTTATTCAAGCTTCGTGTGATGAATTCAGTGCCACGAACACCAGGTCGTGCATAAGAAGTCCGCAGGAATCCCCCCAATTTTACAGTTCACAATAACCAATTGGAGTTGTATAAGAGGATCCAGTACAGATTGTGAGTCGAATCTAGGACAAAGTTGCACCTATCAAGGTAGGTGCTGAACACGGGCCAATCTTGGTCATGAGACGATGCGCTGATTTGGTCTGAGGATCTATCCATGCAGCTTCCTTCGAGTCCAATGTTATGAAACCTACCAAGCAGGTTAGTGTTAAGCTGATATAGATTAGAGAGCGTGTAATTCACCTGGCTGAATCGTCTCCCATATCTTTTTCTTCGGATTCAACTGCTGCACAGGTTCGACATCTGTTCAAATAGCAAATCAATACAGTCCTACTGCACTCATCACATCTGTAGAACAAAACTGACTTTCATACTTCTCTCCTTCGAAGAAGACGCGATCACCAGGTTTGCACCCTTTTGGTGGATCAATGATTTCGATTCCGCCTTCTTTGCCATCCTTTGAAGTTGCGCATAAAACCATTCCGTAAGATTTGATACCTCGCATACTGGCTGGTTTGAGATTGGCTACTACTACGAGCCATTTATCTTGCATCTGTTCAATAGGAACATAGTTGACAAGACCAGATACAATTGTTCGTGGACCTGTTTCTTCGCCCAAGTCAATTTGCTAATGGAAACCAGTCAGAAAATCAGCCCGCCATTGACAGTGTCTCGATATACCTCGACATAGAGTCCATCAGCATCCGGGTGTTTCTTCACTGTAGGTCAATACTGTGAGCTTGTGCTACTTACATGATAAATGTCAGACATACCATCGACAATGTGACCAACGCGAAGTTCTATCATAGCCGGTGAAGGTTCGCCACTGTCCGCAGATGATGACGCAGCTGGAGCAGCAGCAGTCTTGCCACCTTTCTTCCCTCCTGCGGCGTCTGCTGCTGCTGCGGGCTCCTTTTTGGCCTTCTTTTCTTTCTTGTTAGTCTGGGCTTCCCCTGTAGCCTTTGTAGCTGAGGATGTATCCGCTGCTGCGGGTGTTTGCGAGCCAGAGGCTTCAGCTGGAGTAGCAGCTGCACCCTCCTTTTTAGGTTTCTTCTCCTTCTTGACATCTGCTTTACGCTCCACCTTTGGAGCATTCTCGAGGTCGATAGTTACGAGAGGAGGCGCATTG
>WSUA01000724.1:0-10971 GCA_019633455.1 Tulasnella sp. 419
AGCCCTATATCCATTGAACACTCGCAGCGCATCGAAGGCTGTTCCAATATGAGTCCAATCCAGGAGGATGAAGTTCGGCCAATGACCTGCTAGTTTGGCACATGCCTTTGCATGCATCTCGATCCTAGGAAGATAGCGCAAAGTTAGCCGAAAATGAAGCTCACGCGGCAGGTAACACGTACGAGGCGACGCTGTTGGTTCGTTGCGCTTCGGACCGGGCCGGCGTAAACCGCGAAGGATCTCCCTGAACAATAGTCCGTTACCGGGTTACACGACTCAATGGCTGTTTACTAACCGTTTCCGTGAGGTAGTGGTTCAAAAGATACATTTTATCATGCTAGGCGAGATTCCTCCGTGAGTGTTCCGGAAGACCTCAAAAATGAGGCACTTACCAAGTCATCATTGGTAGCCTTGGTTTGACAAGTATGCAGTGTGCTTGAGTCGATATTCTCTGGCTGGGTTACCTGTACCTATAGACCAACGTATTTTGAGGATCCAGAACAAAGGATGGGGTTTCTAAACTTACGTTATCGAGCAATGGCATAAAAAACGGAACGTCTTCGTTCTCGTCTAGTTGACCCTGAACGAAAACGACCACCCTGTTGTTGGAATCAATCATGTGCTTCAGTGTGGGCCAAGAGTTCCGATGGATAGATTTAGATGATGGAACGTAGATCATTTCCTGCAATCCCGAATCGAAGAATGCAGGCTTCCATAGCTTCTCCAGGCTCGAATTATCCGAGTTGGTGAAGATCAAGGTGAGAACTATGCAAATTGGTCCAGTGTGTCAGTAACTTGGTGGCAGGGTATAGGCTTTTCTGACCTTCATTGGGATGTGTGTCTAGCCAATTTTTTATCTCCTTTAAGTGATCAAGGAGCAATCCGCCGGAGAATGAATCCTAGGGAAAGTTGCAAATACAACGTCCATTAGTAGTGGGTCCCAAGTCGGGTCTCCATGTTTATGACATACCTCTTCAGAACATCCGTTGGTGCATAGTTCCAGTTGTTGGTTTCGGTTATGGACTTCTCCTTGAAGGAGCCTAACTCCAGCATTTAATCTGAGAATCGATTAGTATACTTGTCCATAATGTAAGAGTAGACTTCTTACTGATCTGCTACTCCTACGTTTTGGTGCGCGGCATCTACCAAACCGGGAGAGTGCTAAATACTGAAGAAGTAGAAAATATGTCTAAACCAAGCTTACTAGAAGCTCCATCCTTTGAGATGGCAAAGAAGTTATGGGCTGACGTGTCAGGGAAGTCAGCAAGTAGAAACAAGGAGCAAGTATTGAGATAAGTTATCCTACCTCCGATAAATGTAACCTGAAAAGGCGTTGACATAGATAGATCATTAGTTGAGCCGTCAAAATTCTTGTAAGGGTAGCTTACACTTCCGTAACGCCGATCACAATTGGCGGAGGATCCGTTGCAAGCTGAATAAGGCAATCCTGTTGTTACTGGAAGAGCTGTAGTCACAGGCGACGCGCTTAACCCCACTGGTATCTCGAGGTTTATACCTGCATGACCACGATTTTCAGATTTCCCTTGTTCGATTAATTGCAGTGGAATAGCGGCGGCTTGGACGTTGATGAATGCTCGAGGAAAGACGGCTAGAATTGCAGAAAGCCCAATTGAAAGGTGGCGCATCTTGTGTGAGCAGGGAGAATATTAGCCAATGACACTTGTCAAGTCCGCACTACCTCAGACACGTCAGGTATGGTGCACGAGTTCTACAATGCGAGAGACCTGCGCTGGTATCGCAATCGATCAGAGTGATTCGCGGCTATTTAAGTGCGGGAGGAGTGTCGGTTAAACGACTCACTGAGTAGCAGTAATCCCGAATGCTTGTCTTGACAGGAGCGGCATGTTGATGAGTGCGTCTCGAACTAACTTATCTAGGGATGAGAACTCACCTGAGGGAACCCTTGATCAATGGTTCCATAGAATAGTTTCACAAAAATCCGAGTCTCGTTCGTGCGAAGACGGTATGCCTTCGCACTTGCATGTATTAGTTCGCTGAAGTTTCGGGGTGACTATCGGCAGACCACGTTTCACGTGGTTTCTTCCGACAGGAGGGAGCGCAGATCCTTGTGCCTATCTGCAGTTGAATAATCACACGCTCACGACCACCACAACCACGTCGATGACACTTTGCAACACTCGTCATTAAATGGTCTGGAAGTAACATAGGAGAAGTCTGGAAGATAGGCGACTGCTCTTGATTGTATGGTGTTGCTGAGGGTCGAGTTAAGTCCACTAGGTCAAGTCCATTCTGATGGGATCAACAAGTTGACAAAGATGGGTCAGTTCTCCGAACAAAAATACAAGTCGCGTTAGTACAACATGGAGTGTGCTATCCCTTCGCCAATGATCTCTCCAGCTAACTGGGTGATAAGGGTGAACTAAGGTTATATCCGTTCATGCCCCCTAGTGAAGCAATGTTGGATGATGAATTGGTACGGAAGCTACTCTTGTCTTGCATAGAGTCTGGACAGACGCATCGTTGGGCGTAAGCATATACCTGAAAGCATTCTTATGATTAAGCACACTCACCGTTATTTGACTTATATTCCATTTTGGTGGCTTGAGGTAGGTTCAAGGCTTTCCGGATACCTTCTTCTATCCTAGCCTTCGCTTCCACATCCTTGTCATCCTTGTTCCAGACACTTAGGATGTCTTCGTTACCACGCACGCTCAGCACACAACCGCAGATACCATCCTCCTCCTCAAATTGGTCCCCAATTACGCCCAAAATTAGGTCCTCCCATAATCTGTCAGCAAGCCCCTTTCTCAGGCGAATAATCCATTTGCCTCCATTCTCGTTCAAAGGATCCTCCCATACTGGTCGCTTCACGAGAGAATGGAAAAGGAGATAATCAGTGGTTGGCTGAAGTGAAGATGGAGGGTTGAGGTGGGTATGTAAACACCAAAATGATTCAACCTAGAAGTTGAGACAGTGGGGTTGTAAGCCTGACTTCATGACATTATAAAGAGAAAGACTGGGAGTTAATACTTACCGAACTAAAGGCCGCAACCTTTTTTATTCCCTCCTCATAGTTAGCTGTTTTGCCGGGTGCCCTTTGCTGCCTGAACCAAAATACCCAGGTACATCTTAATGGAGTAGGTCCAGTCATTTTTGGACCAACTGGGCCCGCAGTTCCGGTTCCACCTCCGCTTGCGGCAGATGCACCTGTTCCACCCCCGTTCGACGGGCTAGTAGATTTATCCTTCTGATTATCCCCAGTATTATTGATACCGTTACTACTATTTGCGTTTGATACCGATAGTGAGAAGTGCTTAGAGGTGGATCGTAGAGATGAAGATGACTGTTGCGCACGAGGTCGTTGTACCGTCGCGGTGGTTGTTGTTGCAGGTGAATTGGACGTGTCGGATGAAATGGAGTGCTGTGAGTGATTAGAGAAGTAAGACATGAGATAAATTGCGCGAAAGAGGAAAACAACAACTATTGAAACAGGTGCAAGGAAAATGTGGGGTGGGATGACTGGGGGAACTGGGAACTTAGGATTTCGACTAACGTTTGATTGTTTGGACAAGCTTGTCAGTAGATCAATGTTCAAATATTTAAGGTCGTCATTCTGGAACCCTTTCATTCCTGATCCGTCCATCACGTCATTATTGCTATGGGGCATTTGATCACCGTTGCAACGTAGGTGGCCTTCGTTCTCCAATTTCAACTTGCTTATCGGAGCTTTCTGTAGCTGGTAGGCAACTGAACGCGACGAATACATTCAGTCATTGACTTCGCTCATGACATAGTTCCTTAAATCAATGGGCACTAGACTTTCAAGTCAGGATAGTCCAAATATCTCAATAAAATATCATTAATCTCTGGACCCTAGGGAAACTATGAACGTATCATCGCCAGCATTCGCATAGCCAAGGAAAGGGGAGCTACACTTCGGGTGGGCCCGGAGTTGGAGATTCCGTGAGATACGATCTCTCTTCCACTAGATCAGTCAATCTCTGATACGAGAACTTTACAGTGGATATGGGTGCCTTGATCATTTTTTGGAGGGTGAGAGGGTTGCTGGCCCCTCTACTGATCGAGCTAATTGCATAGATAGGTGATATTGTCCTCCATTCATGGGAAATCCTGGGTCAAATTTTGGAAAACGAAATCGTACAGAATATTGTTTGCGATGTGGGCATGTGAGTTGCCCATGATATAAACGGATGAGCAGTCGATGACGCCAATACCTAGGCCAATTGTCCACAAGAATGTAATCTACAATTGCCGCGTTATTCTTCATAATGGCAAGATACTCCTTATCAGACCTAAGATGTGGATGGCCAACGATGGGAACTATCGTGAACTTCGATATTTTACCCCTTGGGCTAAACATCGGAAAACCGAGGACCACTATCTTCCCCGGATGATTCAAGCAATCACGGGACAGGTGATCCAGAAATTGGCTTTCCAATCAGCAAAGCCTAACATCCGCTTTACTAGATCAAAGTTCCGTTTGGTGATGCCGTTATCAGCACCATTGACACTTGCATTGGAGTTGAGCTCTGTGAGGAGCTATTCACCCCAGCCAGGTGACTTCTATCCATACCTGAATTGGTGCAACCTATTTTGACCATTTTACTAGTCCGCACATCTTGATGGGTCTCGATGGTGTTGAGATCTTCACGAACTCTAGTGGAAGTCACCATGAACTCCGCAAGCTTTACACTAGGATCGAACTGATTAAGGAGGCCACGCAAAAGGTGAATAGGCGTAGATTGTTTGAGTCATCTGATATCATACTGAACACCTCTTCAGCTAGGCGGAGTTTACCTTTATGCCAATCAGCAGGGCTGCGATGGAGATCGACTCTACTATGACGGTTGTGCAATGATTGCACTGAATGGGAAGATTATAGCACAGGGGTCCCAGTTTTCACTCTATGATGTTGAGGTAGTAACTGCGACGATTGACATCGAGGACGTGCGAAGCCACCGGACTCAAAGGAGCCGAAGTTCTCAAGCAGCTTCAGCCGAAAGATACAACCGTATCGAAGTACCCATGCCACTGAGCGACGAGACCGAGGATTTCTTGAGTGATGTGAAGTTGACCAAACCGATTGACGTTAGATTTCACACACCAGAGGAAGAGATTGCGTCAGTGCAATCTAAAATAGCTGACACAATTTCACTGATACATTAATTTGACAGTCTTGGTCCGGCTTGTTGGCTTTGGGATTACCTGCGTCGATCACGAACACAGGGGTACTTTGTTCCTCTTAGTGGAGGAATCGACAGTTGCGCCACAGCTACTATTGTCTATTCCATGTGCCGACTAGTATCTGAAGCTGCTCTCCGTGGAGGTAGGTTGAAGGTTATTACCATATTTTCCTTCGCTCAAGCAGGAAACAGATAAACAGGTTATTGCTGATGCACGTCGTATTGCTGGAGAACCTCCCGAATCCATCTGGCTACCAGTCGATCCACGTGATTTATGCAATCGCATCTTTCATACCTGCTACATGGGTACGGAAAACTCAAGCGTGGAAACGCGACGTAGGGCAAAGATGCTAGCTGAAGCTATTGGGGCGTTAGTCTACTTTTTTTCTTTGAAAACATTGAGCTCAAACTGACTTTCGTTGGACTTAGCTATCATATTGACCTCAACATGGATACACTGGTGACTGCTGTCAGAAACCTCTTTGCATATGTTACGGGACACAAGCCCCAGTTCAGAGCGCATGGAGGCTCAAATGCGGAAAATCTTGCGTTGCAAAACATTCAAGCTCGTCTCAGAATGGTGTTGGCATATCTATTCGCACAGTTGCTGCCTTGGGTGAGAGGAAAAGTTGGTGGACTGCTAGTACTTGGAAGCGCAAATGTCGACGAGAGGTGAGCTATGTGCGTCACGTGCCACATGATACCCTGGACAAGATAGTCGTTTAGCTTGAGAGGGTATTTGACAAAGTACGACTGCTCTTCGGGTGAGTTATTTTGGCCATCTTTGCGACCATGGCTCTCAATATCCTCGTAAAGCCGATATCAACCCTATCGGGAGCATTAGTAAGACGGATCTCAAGAAATTCATCCGATATGCTCGGGACGCGTTCGACCTTCCCATTTTGGATGAGTTCGTCCTTATAGCTTCAACTACTCGTTATGCTTCTCATCATTGCCCTTCATTAGCTTCCTGGATGCAGTTCCAACAGCTGAGTTAGAACCAATTACCGAGACTTATGTACAAGCCGATGAAGTAAGCGTGGCAATTATACCAGCGCAAGAACTTCCTTAACCAAGCTTCTTCCAGGCTGATATGGGAATGACATACGACGAGCTGTCCGTTTTCGGACGTCTTCGGAAAGTGGATAAATGTGGACCATATGCGATGTTTACCAAGCTGCTTCATGAATGGGGCACCACACATTCTCCCACCCAGGTATGATTTATATCAATTCTTCACTTTCTTGCATTTCCTGAATGGCTTCGTCTTCAAGATTGCGGAGAAAGTCAAATTGTTCTATTTCGAGTATGCACGAAACCGACATAAGATGACAACCTTAACTCCTTCATACCATGCTGTGAGAACTAAACCAAGGTAGATTACTGTGATCTTTATGCTGACGTTTCTGCACACAACAGGAATCTTACAGCCCTGATGATAACCGTACGTGAACATTTCGTGATCTAAAATAGCCCCGTCTTACAGCTTTCCTTAACAGGCTTCGACTTGAGACCCTTCTTATATCCATCAAGGTTCCCGTTCCAGTTCAAGAAGATTGACACGCTCGCTGCGGCAGTACCCGATCGTTCAAATTTGCCCTCCTCTGAGAAGGCAAAGGTCGAGTAGATCAAGGGGATGTCCACAGGATCTAGGGTATGTGAGCCACTAACTTGAGAAAACACAATGTAGTAGAAATGTAGTAGAAAGTGCTAGAACAAAGAATGAGGAAAAGTAGAGAATTGAATCGGAGATTATCTCGGTCGAACACCCCAAAAGGGTTTTTACTTCCGTATTGAACTAGCCATCTCCTTTTGGCCTAACCATCGTCACCCGGACCGGAATCCTTTCAATGACGACAGTATAAATCAAGATATCATGCGATGACCCAGCATCCTTTTCTCACCTCGCCTCGCCCCCAACAGCATGTTCGCTCCCTTGTTCCTCGGATTCGACCTCTCTACTCAGCAGCTAAAGGCATCTATAATAGATGCTCATGAAAACTTAATCATTGAGAGATCAGTACATTTCGACAGCGATCTTCCGCATCACGGCACATCCAATGGAGCAATATCAGGAGATCGTGATGGGGAGATGGTTTGTCCGGTGGTCGTGTGGCTCGAAAGCGTGGATATTTGCATGCAACGTTTGAAGGAAGCTGGTGCAGAATTTGGGAGGGTGTTGGGGGTTTCTGGAGCGGCTCAGCAGCATGGAAGTGTGTACTGGAATTCTCGGGCAACATCTCTGCTGGCATCTCTAGATCCAGCAAAGTCGCTGGAGGATCAACTTGAGGACGCGTTGTCACTCCCTCATGCCCCATTATGGCAGGACTCATCCACGACGGCTGAGTGCCGTGCGTTGGAGGCGGAAGTCGGAGGTCCTCAAAACTTGGCTGATACGACAGGGTCTAGGTGAGCCACTGCCTTCGTGGGTATTGACTGAATACTCATCATTGTTGCTTCGCCAGAGCATATGAGCGTTTCACTGGCCCTCAGATCAAACGGCTCTTCGATTATCAACCAGATGATTATGCCAATACTTCCTACATCTCCTTGATTAGCTCTTTCGTTGCTTCCATCTTTTTGGGCAAAATAGCACCCATCGAAATAGCCGACGCGAGTGGAATGAATCTCATGAACATCGAAACCGGCAAATGGGATGAGAAGTTGCTCAAAGCCTGTGGAGGTGATTCACTCCGTGGAAAGCTTGGCGGGGAACCAGTTTCTGGAGGAACTGTGTTAGGGACGGTGTCTAAATATTGGGTAGAGCGGTACGGGTTTAACGAAGGTGAGAATTTGGTGCAAGATTCTCCTAGGTAATGTTCGTTAACACACATTTTCATTAAGATTGCATTGTCGCGCCATTCACTGGTGATAATCCTTCGTCAATCGTGTCGCTTTCCAACCCTGGAGACGCAATCCTGTCATTGGGCACATCCACCACTCTCCTTGTGTCAATACCCCCATCTGATTCACATCCGGTTTACATGACTACATCACATATCCTGGCCCATCCAACAACTCCTGGAGGGTACATTGCCATGCTCTGCTACAAGAACGGAGACCTGGCTCGGAAGGCTATTCGTGATCGCCATTATTCTGGAGATTGGGCGGCCTTCGATGAATCCATCCAAAAGAGCCCACCAGGGAACGATGGATACCTGGAGTTCTACTTCCTGCATAAGGAGATTATACCGGATGGTGTGATCGGGGAATATGCATTCAAAAACGGGAAATTACTGGCGGAGAACGACACCGCACTTACCAGTTCCGGAGCCGCTTCCTATGCCCGGGCTGTGTGCGAATCTCAGCTGCTCTCAATCAAGTCAAGACTCGCTCACATTCTTCCTCACGCTTCCGAGCCGCTGCATCGTTGCATCGTGACTGGAGGAGCCTCCAATAATCTCACCATCCTTCAAATGGTAGCGGATGTACTGAACATGCCAGTATATATTGCCACCACCTCTGCCTCAGCCACTCTAGGAGGTGCTCTGCTTGCGAAATATGCTTGGTGGAAACAAGCTAGGGATGCTCCCGAGGCTTCATTCGAAGAAATGAGGAAGGAATCCACGGGTAGCGGAAAGGATCTGAAGAAGGTCGTGGATCCGAGGGAAGGTGTGACCAAAATTTATGATGCATTATTGGACCCTTATCAAGAATGTGAGGACATCGTAATAAGCATGAATCAGTCTTCTACAGACTCGTAATGTATTTTAGATATAGAAATTTGAAAATTTGAGGTTAGGTCCACATGTCCCTCCCCACATTGTGCTTCGCTGATAGAATAAATTGTTCGATACCAATCAATCAGCTATTGATGGTAACGAATCCATGAAGCCTGCTGCACTTGGACCCAGCTGGTTTATGGATCACTCAGCATCCATGGCGGCTTATGCAGGCATGGGCGATCATTGCTTGTGTGAAGGTACCTAGCAACTTCGCCTCCACATGGATTGGCCAAGAATTCTTTCTCCTTGCCACAGCTTATTATATCACACTCACCGTGTTGCTACCTCAAGGCTTTACTTCCCCTTCATTCTTGCGGGCATGAAGCTTTTCACGATTTGTCTCTTCGTCTTCTATATCTCCCATGTCGGAGTGCAAGCACTTGTGATCCCTCATCATCGTTCAGGACGATCCGACGCGATCTCGCACCTTGGTAGTCGGATCCTGGACAGTTACAACTCTACGAAACAATGGTTCAGGAGGAAGGTCTGGGGGAGAGAAGATGTCCCTAACATGAGGTGTAATGGTGTTGAGAATTTTTGCACAAGGAGTTACGGAAATGTAGGTTCATATTCTTCTGTAAGACTTGAAACATTGTTGAACTTCTTTCGTGTGTTGTAGATCACGTTTATTGGATGTGCGTAACATTCTTGCGGTGCTCGGAATATGAAATTGATGCGATCCTTGGACTAAAGCACATAACTTCTTTGCTGTCTCGAAGAATCCACTTGTACGTAAGTGCTTTCGTATGGGCTAGGTGTTGAGTCGGAGCACTGACTATCATTGAAGTCAGCGCTAATCAGAACGTAGATGTTATAGATCAGTAAGCTATTCCGACAAGACTCACGAATCTCACACAACATAATTTTCTCAAAGGTTGAATCTCGGTGTGCGGCTTCTCCAAGGCCAGGTTCATCTTGAAGGTGACAAAATGAAACTATGTCACACACATTGTGTCGGCAAGGTAAGCATGGTGCATACTACTATCTTTGTGTTATTGAAGTGCCTGCATGTAGCTACTCTATGACGGTGGTCTACTGGTAGACCAATTAAGAAAAGTCAAAACCTGGTTAGATGCACACCCTCAAGAAGGTAAGGAAATTAACTTCATTGTCCCAGCACTCATTAATAATCAACAATGCGACAGTCCTGACCTTCATTTTTACGAATCCGGACCGCGTTGATCTAAGGAAATATTGGAAGCCTCAGTTTGTTGATTCCGGACTGGAGTCGATGATGTATCGTCCACACTCTGGATCGACGCATCGGGACAGCTGGCCAACTCTGGGTGAACTTATTAGCTCAGGGCGAAGGGTGATAGCATTTTTGGATTACCGAGCTAATACCACCGAGGTGGACTACCTGCTTCCGGAGTTTGATAACGTAAGCAATCTCGAGAAATCACAGGTTGTTAGCTGATCTCGGATTTTTAGATATGGGAAACGCCTTTCAGTATCACAGAAGCTCAAACACTGGAGACATGCAAGGTTCACCGGGTGAATGGAAATCCAGTGAGCAGGTAGTATGGGTAATGCACAGCACCAAGAACTGACGCTTGAGCTTACTCAAAGAATGGCAAGATGTACATGATCAATCACAGTATGAACTTCAGGGTGAGCCATCAATTTGTGTTTCCTGATAAATCCCTACCATTTGTACTTAACAAAGAGATGCAACACGTAGCTTTTGGGGACAGAGGCGATTGTGCCGTCACGTAGCAAAGCCAGGACTACCAACAGTCTAAAATCGTGAGCTTGAGAACGAGCATGCTACCTATCAAGGATGTACTGACAGGAGTTCTTGTTCAAAGAATTATGAAACACGCAACCAAATGTGCTAAACTGGGAGAAGGTCGTTGGCCCAATTTTTTCCTTTTAGACTGGATCGACCAAGGTGCCCCCTTTGAAGCAGCGCGGCTATTTAATAACCCTTGAATTTGAATGAAATCAACTTTGATGTAGGTGCATGGATGTTTGGTAGAAGAACAAATTAAGGAGTTCGCTAATCTATCGCACATCAGCTGGATGGAATAGCTGTATAATTTGGACTCCAGCGACAAACC
>WSUA01000726.1:0-10932 GCA_019633455.1 Tulasnella sp. 419
TAGCAGACCTTAATCTTATATATGCAGAATACATGAAACACTGGGTGATGTGGATCAATAAGCTGCCAAACGTTGCTGACCGTGAAAGCTGTGCCCATTGTTCTTACCACCTTGCACTGGATCGGTCGGGTCCTAGCCAGTCTCCAAGTATTTTTGGTGTGATGCAACTTCTTCCTGTTTCATTTGTTAGGGATTGGTGTGAGGACGAAAACTTTGTCGCTTACTAAACTTCCTTATTTAGATACCAGATTTTTCGCAACCGGCACGGCGGCCGGCCAAGCCACAATCGTTCGACTTTTTTCCCCTTAGATACCGTAGATAGTTTGAGCGGAGATTCAGTAACTAGTATATAGAGTAGACAGAAGCGACATGTACATACCTTAGTCCTTCCTCCATTTCCTCTCGAACACGTTCTTTGACCTACTGAAAGGCTTCAAGTGTGTGAGCGAGTCCAGATTGAGCAAGGCTCTAGCAAGTCCGACATTCCCAATATTGAATCGGGTTAGTTCGGACTTACATTTTTTCAGTTTTTGAGCGTGTTACTCTCACAACCCAATCCCCTATAGGTCCAACCTAGCACGGCCTGATCAACCGTCGCAACTGTTGGCCCTCTATACCTTCTAGCCCCTATCTCGTCTATATCTTCTTTTCTCTTATTTTCTCGACTCCTCCATTGTATCTATTTTTTCTCGCTGTTAAATCCTACCAGAAAAATGCAAAAAATTCTCGTTTTCATTTTCCTGTCTAGACATGGTTACCAGTTTGCGTTCAGGCAAGTCTTTTCCGAGCTCGTTTGCCTCCAGTACGGAGATGCCAGCTGCACAAGCTGAGGATGCCACAGATGTTAGTGTTCCTGTGATGCCGGCCGCATGGGTTGCCGATGATTCCGCAGAGGAAATTATACCTGCGATGCCAGCTGTTATTGCTGAAGGTTCCGCAGAAGAACCATTACCCGCGATGCCAGCTACTGATGCTGAGGATAGTACTATTGAGACGTCTCCTATTGAGATTGAGGATGCAGCCATCAAGGCTGAACCACTTGACGACACTGAGGTTATCACTTTGCGGACTAATGTTCTCAACTTTGAGCATGACAATGAGAGGTCCGGTGATGAGACACCTACTCCCAAGTCAAAGAGATGGATAGCAGTCGGAGAGCACGGATCCCGACACCCTTCTACCAGAAGATCACCCGGCCAGATAGTTACACCGTCACGGAACATTAGCCAAAGTCCTAGATTCTTCGCTCCTGAATTCTTCTTACCTGATGACGATTCAAATGCAAGTTTTACCTATACCACCCCGTTGCGCGAAAATTCAGAGACTTTGCGCTCACCCATTGTGCTAGACAATGAATTTCCTGATGGACATGCGTGCTACACCAGTGATGAGACAAGCTCAGTTGTATCCTTGAGTGATGTCTTAGAAAGGATGACTGATAAAAAGGCCAAGAGACTGATAATGAACCGGATCAAACAACTTGAGGAAATTGAATCGAGTCAACGCTTTGAAGACAGCCCAAGCTCTGATGCGGAGGGCGAGACTAATCCGGAAATCAACATTGGTTTAAATGCTACCAATTGGTATGGTAATCAAGGAATCCATATTGGTGAACCGTCTACATCAAAAGGCAAGGAAAGGGCACGGGGTGAAAGACCTGCAGTAGATGCACAAATTGATGCCGATAGAGAAATGGCAACTCAGTTACAAGCAGAATATGCTCAACAGGCATCCAAAGTGAATCGGAAAATGACATCTCAGAAGAGAAAGGCTACTACGGAAAGGCATCAATCATCTAGTTTGGCTGCGGAAATTGAACGGACCTCACAAAGACCAATGGGAAAAGTTCTTGTGCCACGGACTGTCTCACTAGACCCACCTACTCGTGCTCTAAATCAGATTCCTCCAGGAGGATACCTCTGGAATGCAATTGGACCTGGCCAAAATAAGGACATTAGGCCATCATCTACAGCGGAAGATACAGAAAGCTCAATTTCTCAACCAAACAACAGGGTCCATGTTCAAACTGCAAGCGTCTCGCAAAGCGTGCAAAGTCGTACTCCTCAGTCGGCATTACCTGGTGATCCTAGTGAGCCATCATCATCATCATCATCATCATCATCATCGGAACTGGAATCTGATGCTGAATCTACTAGTACCAGCTCAAGTACTTCTTCTTCTTCCAACTCAGCAAACAGACGGAAGCAAAGGCGGAAGGCCTCAAAGAAGAAGCAGAAGGAGAAGCTCCGAAGTCGCTATGCAAAGTGCCCTGAACCGAACCCTTATGATGGAAGTGCACACCTGGAGTCCTTTGAAACCTTTGTCTTTGAGCTCACCAACTGGTTGGAGATGACTGGAATGCCAAAGCGATACCAAATGAGGTCAATCAAAAGGTTCCTGACTGACAAGGCTGGTAAACACTACATGGCTTATGCAGCTGTCGATCCTAAGCAGTATACAGTCAAGACTTACCTCCAAGCACTTTTCAACCACTGCTTTCCCCCGCATTTCCGAAGCAATATGAGGAAAAAGTTCACCCAATCCGTGCAAGGCAAGAAAAACACAGCTGATTACCTCCGAGAATTGAGGACCCTTGGCAACAGGCTTCCGGATGTTGGAGACATCCAACTCCGGCTTCAATACTGGAATGGATCTGCCCAATATCTTCGTATTGAATGGTCAAGAGCCGGGTATGACCCGGAAATCAGTACATTGGCTGAACTGGAAGAGGCAGCTGAACGGTTTGAAAAGGCAGAACGGCTCCGAAGAGCGGAAGAGTCAAAGGATCAGGAACCAGACTCATCAAGACCCCGGAAGAGGGGTAGGTTCAATCGTAGTAACCGACATGACAAATCTTACAAGGACACAAAGGCTGAAAAGAAGCGTACGGAACCAAATGAGCCAACTAATGATCAAAACCGGGAATCTCACCAAGAGAAGCAGCATTCCAAGAATGGTCGGAAAGGGTTTCAGTCTCGGCCAAATAGGAAGCACAAGCGATCACAGCTTACTACGGAGGAAAAGGATGAATTGCGAGCAGCCAACAAGTGTTTCACTTGCAAGGAGGTTGGGCACATGTCCAAAGACTGTCCAAAGAAGAACACAACCCGCAATCCAACACTGGGAGCAATGACCTTTGAAGAAATTGATCGGATAGCCGATGTATGTCGGGACCTATCGGTCAATATGTTGTCATTACAGTTTAGTACTGAGAATATGAGCTATGAACTGATTGAAGCACGGAATGATGTACTCAAAGCCCGATTGGGAATGCAGTTGAGATCAAGAGCACCTTATCCAGGTGATGAATATGGCAATTCCTTCGAAGGAGACCGGTTTGTGGTCCGTACACTCAACCAAGGACGTGCATTCCGAGTGTTTGACAAGCTGATGGCTTACGACACCTTTGAGGTGCATCGGGAGTATGCTGAGGATAAGGAATTTGATATTGGTGATCACCTCTGGGAAGTCCGACGGAATCTGTTTGAGAACGCGTCATTGAACAATGATACTATTGAACGGAACATGATTGAATTATTTGAGCAGCAACTCAACTCCCCAGAATCAGGCCTAGTTGATCCAGATCATCCTCTGCCGGACAATCGAAGGAAGGAGAAGCAATGGTCAGTGCAGACTTCATGCGATCCAACTCAATTCCTCATCAATGATAACTATCCGGAGCTTAGCGATATCCATACAACTGGTGTATTCCGCTTGCATAGATCTCAGATTATCGATGCATACCATTTCAACATCGTCACCTATATTCACAATGAGAGATGGGTTCATCAGCGCATCCGGACAGCATTAGAAGATGGAACTCCCTACCCTGGGGATGAACGGCTCTCGGCAGATGAATGGGCAGAAGCTGAGGAAAGTGGTAGCCGATGGCATATCTTTGAATTCAACTGGCACTCGTACCTAGTTTCTGACCAACTTACGCTAGATGACTATGTTCTTAGTCGTGAAGATGCATTTGACAATGAATTCAACATCGAAGCATGGTTACGGACAGAAAAAGCCAAAGCGTTGGAAGAAGTGAGCATGTCACAACCAACCACTTTGCTGGATATGCAAAAGGCTGAAGCGCCACAGCCAATGGAAGACGATGTACCATCATTGCTTAGTGGAACGGAAGACTCAGACTCGAATGATGGCTCTGGATATGATGACATGCCAGGCTTAGTATCACCAAGCGACAACTTGGAGGGCGACCCTCCGATGGAAATAAGTTCAGATTCATCATCGGAAGGTTCAACGACAACAGAAGAAGAGCTACATGGGTTTGAGATGCTTACTTTGAACATGGCCGGACCTAGCACAGGTCATCGGAAGGGCGTGACAGCAAAATATCTTGACAGGTTAGAACGAAACTCTGCTCGGACCAAAGACTTTGAAAGGCTAGTACCGTCAGCAATTGTACTGGAGATCCGAATCAACGGACAGCCTGCAAGAGCTTTGGTGGATACTGGTTCATTAGCAGATTTCATGTCTACGAGACTAGCAGATCAACTCAAGGTTACATTTGATTCATTGGAGAAACCGCTCACAGTACAACTAGCGGTCACTGGGTCTCGGTCAGTGGTCAATTCTTCAGTCACTGTTGACTTTGAATATGGAGAGATATCAGAAAAGCGACGCTTCGACATCATCAATCTCGAAAGCTACGACGTCATACTTGGAACTCCTTTCCTATTCCAGCACAAGTTAGCAATTGGATTCAACCCATCACGCGTTGCAGTCGGCTCTGTGCAACCTCTACCCATTCAAGGTGAACAAGTATCGATCATACCATCAAGAGCGACAGACATTCTTCAGGATCAACTGGAAAAACTCCGTGAGCAACTCAAACAGGAAGCAAAGGACATTTGCAAGAATGCGGCAGAGACGGACCTACCTCCTTTACGCGCTGTCAACCACACTATCCCACTGATTGACCCTAACAAGGTCTATTCCTGGCGACCTGCCAAGTGTCCGGAAGCGATGAAGGAACTTTGGAAGGAAAAGCGTGATATGTACTTGAGAAGTGGTCGATGGCGCTTCCGAGCAGGTAGCAATGCATCACCTCTACTCATACTTTGGAAGCCAAAGCCGGGTGCGGACGGAAAGAAGAACATCCGAACAGTGGTGGACAAGCGAGAGCAAAATGCGAACACTGCAAAGTTAGCTTCACCATTGCCT
Source organism: Tulasnella sp. 419 (assembly GCA_019633455.1). Lineage (NCBI taxonomy): Eukaryota > Fungi > Basidiomycota > Agaricomycetes > Cantharellales > Tulasnellaceae > Tulasnella > Tulasnella sp. 419. The sequence goes on from WSUA01000726.1 coordinate 5,182, forward strand.
GATATCGAATCTATCCTACGGAATGCAGCAAAGCACAAGTATCGAAGCCTAATTGACGGAAAAGATGCGTATGAGCAAATCAGGGTGATTCCCGAGCATGTGAGTCGTACATTGTTCAATACCCCAGATGGAACAATGGAAAGCTTAGTTTTGCAACAAGGAGACTGCAACGGAGGTGCAACTTACCAATCTTTGATGAATCATATATTTGCGCCATACCTCGGAGTTTTCATGGATGTGTACCTAGATGATATCATTATCTATTCCGATTCAGTAGAAGACCATGTGAAACATATCCGCACCGTACTTGGGGTGCTACGTCGTGAGAAGCTATACCTGTCATATGACAAGATGCGATTCTTTGCTGATGAATTGAAGATACTCGGACATGTCGTTACTAAAGACGGAATCTCAATGGACCCACACAAGATAGAGTCGATAATGAATTGGAAGGTTCCGACAAACAAAGAACTACTATCCGGCTTCCTTGGATCAGTAGGCTATCTTGCAAATGGTATATCAATGGTGCGGATCCCAATGGCAGTGCTCACAAGGCTCACCGGTAGTGACAAGTCTTTCCGATGGGGCCCAACGGAACAACGGGCATTTGAAGAAATCAAGCGAATGGTAGATGAGCATCGGAACACACATCGCGTCAGCATCGACCACAACAAGGGTGCTTCCTGGGTGAATGTAGTATGTGATGCGAGCCTAACGGGTGGTGGTGGACACATCAGTCAAGGAAATGAACTGGAAACAGCCAAAACCATAGCATTCTGGTCAGGGAAATTCAACTCGGCGCAACAGAACTATCCGACTCACGAGCGAGAATTGCTAGCCATAGTTGAATCTCTGAAACGATTCCGACATCTGCTGCTAGGAGCAAAGTTCCGTATCTTCACAGATCACCGAGCTCTAGAGCATCTGATGAAGCAAAAGAACCTATCACCAAGACAAGCGCGCTGGTTAGAATTGTTATGCGAATTTGACTTTGATATTCACTACCTACCCGGAGAAGCGAACAAGTTGTCGGATGCATTGTCACGGATCTACAGTGATGAACCCGTGGGAGTGGTAAGAGCTGAATCTGAGTACATCAGTGATGAAGTTAGAGAGAGAGCCCATATCGAATTGTCACAAGCGACTTACCCAAAGGCATATCGGGTGACCCAGCCATTGTACACGGATGTTGACCTCATGGCTACTGAAACTGGCCTGAATGAAGCACCAGGTAGCAGCACCGGTGTGGTTCAACAATTCCGAAGGTCGGAACGAAGTCGGAAAGCCCCAACTCGGCTGCATGATGACTGGGAAGCGTCAAGAGCACGGAAAACGACACCCAAACGTTTGAAAATGATGCCAACAAGACCAGTGACACACAGAGCAGATGCACATGTTCCAACAAGACATCTGAGCACCGGAAGAGTGAAGAATCAACGTCAGGGCAGTGGGTCCAAGCCCAACCGCCTGGGCACCACAGTATCCAGGGGTTCCCTTCAGTCAAATCACACACCCACAGCACTCAAACATCGACGAAAGAACAGTGCAGGGGTCCCACTAAGTGTCCCACAGGTACAGAGTGGCCCTGATACGTTATATGAAGCCTCGGAAGGTGTTTTTGACGGCACGGATAGGGCTAAGGTTGATTTGAGCCATAAAAGGGTAAATGCTGATTTTCCTGCCCAATTTGGACATTCTGGTGATGATACAGACGAATCCTGGGACACCTATGTTGATCAAACGAAGGGGCAAGGCACTGGGCAGCCTGTGGTGGAGGATGTGGTTGACGCTAGTCGGAAAGAAAATGCAAACAGGAGAATTTCCCACGGCTCTCAAAATGAGACAGAAGCGTCAACAATGAAAGAACCGCTCACTGCAATCATCTCCAGTGGTGAAGGCATTGATGTACACAGTGCCTTACCTGGTAACTACGTTAAGGACTCGTTTTTTCGACTCATTATTGAGAAACCGACTCAATACCGCAACTTTGAGCTCACACATGGTCTATTGTACCTCAAAGACGGATCTTCGAGACTTCTGTGCATACCTGACATCATGATCAACAAGCGTAGGCTCCGTGAGATAGTCATCAGTCATGCTCATTCCATACTAGCTCACCTAGGATCACGTAAGACACTTCAATACCTTCGAGAACACGTCTGGTGGAAAAGCTTAGCTAGCGATGTTGACGCTTTCTGTGGATCTTGTGCCACTTGTGTATCATCTAAGTCACGTACTACTCAGCCTTATGGACTGCTTCATACCTTGGAAGTGCCAAAACGACCATGGCAAGCGATCGGAATTGACTTTGTCGGTCCTCTACCTGAATCAAAGAACCGTCACGGATACTTTGATATGATTTGCGTTATCATTGATCATCTTACTGCACTAGTTCACTTGGTACCTACAGCTCAGACATACTCTGCTAAAGACATGGCAGAGGTGGTGTTTGATCAAGTCTACAAGCATCACGGACTCCCAGAACGCATAATCTCTGACCGAGACTCGCTATTCACCAGCATCTTCTGGACTCAGCTGCACAAGCTTATTGGTGTTGAACTCCGACTCTCTTCAGCTTATCACCCACAGACTGATGGTGCTACGGAACGCGCAAACCGCACTATGACGCAAATGCTCCGCCAATGTGTCTCACCAAATCAGAAAGATTGGGTAATGAAGTTACCGGCCATTGAGTTTGCATTGAATTCAGCCAGATCTGATACTACAGGGTTCTCTCCATTCTTCCTAACGTACGGACGTTTACCAGACCCTATGATATGGAACCAGGAATCCGAATATCCCGGAGTCCGGGTGTTTGCAAGCCGAATGAAGGATGCTATCATGGCAGCTCATGATGCAATTATTGCTGCCCGGGTGAAACAGACAGCACAAGCGAACAAACATCGGAGACCAGCTCCATTTGAGTTGAATGATCTAGTGTACTTGTCAACTCAGAACTTGTCAATTCCAAAGCAGCGTAGCCGAAAGCTTGTACCAAAGTACATTGGTCCTTACCGAATCATTTCCGTGGTCACACCCGGCTCAAGTTACAAGTTAGAGCTCCCAGATGAACTGAAGCAGAGAGGTGTTCACCCCATTTTCCATGCATCGCTATTGCGGCAACATGTGCCAAACGATGACCGACGCTTTCCAGGAAGAGAAATCCACCAAATCACCGCATTTGGAGATAAACCGAAAGAATGGGCTGTTGAACGCATACTGGATCATTCTGGAAAAGGAAAAGATGCAATATTCAAACTTCTTTGGAAGAGCGGAGACACGACATGGGCCGAATACCGAACGGTTGCACACCTTAACGTCACAAAAGCTTATTGCGAAGCACTTGGCATTGACAAATTAGCAAATCTCCCAATTGGGAAAGGTGTACCGCCGGAAGACGCGCAAATCTTTGCCGGATCAATATCATTTTGCTTCAATACATTGATGGATCACGTATCTTCGACCTACCAGGGTATAAAGAGATGGGTTTCCGGTCACGGAAACAGCAATTCAGAGCCTCCCCCTCTTTTAGAACAGTCTTACTCTCTTTGCAACTCACTCTCTTTCGAAATGTCCGCTTATGACGAAGCAGAACTTCAAGGTTTCCTTGCCTACGATGCTCAGCTTGCATATCGTCGTCTCGCTCAACATCTTCAAGAAGGAACTGTTGAGATTACCATGGCTAAACCCGTTGGTTTTGACGAATGGGTCGGACATCTTCATACCGTCTCTCTTCATGCTTGGATTTCCGATCAGATCGACAAAAAATCCACCGATGTAGCTGAAATTGGGAAGCAGGTCGTACTCAAGACCCTCAAGGATTCGTTTGGAGGGCGGAACAATCGACAGCGGAAGTTCAACAGGAACAACGGAAGACATTCACTTCCCTACAGCTACCCGCCTCCTCATCACTACCCTACTGCAACGAATGCATCATTCAACCGAGGCAACACGTTCATTCCTCCGACTCAGAATCAGTTCCCTGCCACAGGACCCGCCTATTCCAACGAAGAACTTCAAGAGTTCTTGGAATTCAAGCGTGCAAGCGCTCAGTTCACCCCTACACCGAGCATTGCAAACGGATTTGTAGGACTCACCATCAACACTCCAAGTCCTGCTAGCCCAGCTGTCAATCCAGTTGCCGAACCTGGACCCTCAAATCCGAATAACATGCAGATGTAAAAGAGTCTTACCTTTCATCCTCTTTTTCTTTGACTATTTTTGGTTCGCTTTGCAAACCAGGAGGGCGTATGTGAGGACGAAAACTTTGTCGCTTACTAAACTTCCTTATTTAGATACCAGATTTTTCGCAACCGGCACGGCGGCCGGCCAAGCCACAATCGTTCGACTTTTTTCCCCTTAGATACCGTAGATAGTTTGAGCGGAGATTCAGTAACTAGTATATAGAGTAGACAGAAGCGACATGTACATACCTTAGTCCTTCCTCCATTTCCTCTCGAACACGTTCTTTGACCTACTGAAAGGCTTCAAGTGTGTGAGCGAGTCCAGATTGAGCAAGGCTCTAGCAAGTCCGACATTCCCAATATTGAATCGGGTTAGTTCGGACTTACAGTTCATGATGCGTACCTTTGGATTAGAAATGAAATTCTTTTCGACTAAGATCTCTGATGGAATGACAAGAATATGATTCCGGCTATGGTCATTAGCAGCTTGGTGAGTCTCGTTTGCATGTCTTGCATTGAATATGTGAGCCTTGTTCCTTTCTAGTGCCTGTTGGGCGATATGCTTGTCGTGGAGTGGACGTCACTTCAACGCTGACAGCAGATGCAAGTGTTGACGAGTACAACAGCACGCTTCTCTCACCAAATATCCGTTGGAGGGGTCGGGAGCAAAAAATCTTCTTTGGGATATCATGATCAGTAAGTCTAACGGCCGTTCAATCTAACAGGTTATTTACCAACGTTCACTCCCCAGCTCGCTTCTCAACTTGCCCGACTTCCCCGCCACCACATCCTCCCATTAGCAAGTGACTCTGGGATATGTGGACAAACAGAATCAAGGCGATGTTGGACCAGATGGGTCACTGCGCGTCATGGCGGAAACCAACGACATCGAAAGTTCGAGCTAATTTCGACCTTGCAATTCTGTCGCTTCAGGCTCCGCATTCATCACAACCCGTGGGACTACAAGGCTCGACAAGGGCGGTTGTGGTGGTGCAATTCTTTTCATCTTTACTTTCTCGGCATCGGCAATACTGGCTTTCTTGTTGATGGAGAATCAGACAACGACTTTGTTTCCGGCCAAGGCACCCAGTTCGATTTCGGACCGGACTAGCTCCTGTAACACGGAGTGCGGGTCGAGATTGCACAGGGGTGTAAAGGTGTGTACATACTCTTCGTTTCAATTCTGACATGTTCACATCGGATGTGTTCGGGAGCTCACCAAAGAGCTTGAGGAAGGTTCAACGCTCGATTTGGTCAGACATGAGAATGACATCAATGTCCGGGCTCACCCTATGGTGATGTGTCTTAACGATGATTGTGTCAATGCCTTGACAGTGAGGTAGCCGCTTCGCGCAAGAATCATTTTAGGGTTTTCTCAGGAGCGCCGGAGTTGTAGATCCAGGTACTTGCAATACTTGAGAGTTTAGTTAATCATTTGAAGAGACGCATGTCGGGTAATGTATACTTAACATCTTTCTTGGATTATGGGTTGTCGGTTTTGCTAACATGTAGATTATAGGATGGCGATCGGGGTGAAGTTCTCTCCAATCAGAACTCAATACATTGT
>WSUA01000727.1:0-10922 GCA_019633455.1 Tulasnella sp. 419
GTCGAATCAAACAAACTTTGCTGTTTTCTACTATTGCGACGGTCCGAATGACCGATAACCTCCAACAGCGAGTATTCTGCACATGATCCTCTTTTGTCGATATTCTTCACCTCCACTTGGTGCCTTCAAGGTTAATTGGCTAAAGGTACTTTCTTAGTTCGCGGCATGTGCAAGCCGCTTGCTCATAGACGAATCCATGATATACAAATTACCGCCGCACAGCTCCATCATTCCTTTTTCAAATTGGCTTCCAGGTGCTCGGGGACTCTGAAACGACACAATTCGCCACTCTGCAAATTAACAGTTCCCTCCTGGATCATAGCGACAGGTGAAACGTAACGATACCTTCATCCTCGTGGAGTCTGCCCTGGCCTTAGATCTATCAACCTCGCTGCGCATTCCGATTGGACATACAGCAGCACCCATATGTATCACATCTTCGTCATCTAAAGTAGTCTATTTAATCTCAGATTGGCAGTATTCCAGCGTATTGGAACAGATCTTATCAGGCAGGTGGAGGTCATCCGGCGTTCTGGAGAGCTGCCAGTGAGTTGCTCCGTTAGTTCTCCAAAGGAACAGAAATGATGAAATGAATTGTAGTCTCTGTGCTGGTTAGGGGGACTCGGGCTAGTACGAGTGGCCGCGTGTTTGACTCTCGACCCTGGATAACACCCGGAAGCGAAGCATACACGAAACATTCAAAGGCCTCGAGTATATCCCACTTGGCATTTATATGAGAGGCAAGAGCACTGGTGCTTCTTTACTGGCATTCCCCGATACAAGTTGGAGTTCAATGGCTCGAGGCATTACAACAGAAGGTTCTTTCCTACTTGGCACATTCATTTCTGTTTTTATATTTGGTACGTTTCTTTATCACCGGGTGCTCATAAACACGCTAAGATCTGGTGCAGGTGTCTATGCGTGTGCATTTGTGGTTGCAGTTTCTCGGATGAAGCATTCACGGAGAAAGAGCCACGTCGTGCCCATCGTCATAGGACTCTTGTTCTTCCTTACTTCTGTCTCCGTTGGTACGCATGTTTACTCTCTCATCCACATGGAGAATTGGGTCCTAATAATATCTACAGCACTCCAGATAGCTGACATCTTCACGGCCTTTGTCGATCACGCCAGCAATGTTAAGGGTTACTTTTCGGTTCGATCACAAAGGCCACTCGCCGGAGCAATTGATTCGATTCTTTTCTTAAATGTATGTATACGCCACTTCTTCTTAATCCCGTTCTGATCGTGATCTCTCCGGACCGATATTAGTTGAGTCTTGGAGACAGCTTTATTGTAGGTATTTCCGATATCACCCAGGTTGATTGATCAACTAACCAGCTGTTCATAGATCTGGAGACTTTATGTTCTTTGGAACCAGAACATCCATGTTATTTGGTTACCCGGTGCTCTGGCAGCGGCGGGTGCAGGTACAGAATTGCTTCAGTTTTCCAAAGCTCCTGCTAACTCTCCCCGTGTAGTTTGTGGCTGGGTGTCTATGGGCCATGAACTTCGGATGATGGCTCTTCGGGATCCTTCTTACGCATTTCCGCTTTATACGTGGTCCGTGGCCGCTATCAGTTTATCACTCTCCCTTACGATTATTGTCACTTTCCTTATCTGTCTGAGGCTATTGTAAGTCAATCAGTCAACTATAATATAGCACGCATGAACTGATCTTCTATAATCCATGTTTTTTTTTTTTTTAGCCAAGTGTCCCGAAGTGTCGCATCGATCAGCGATAGAGACGGCTTTTACAATAATATGATTAAAGCTTTGATAGAAAGTGGAAGCTTGTTCTCTGCAAGTCTTCTCCTTTGGGCAATTCTAGTGGGCACGAAGCAAGTAAGTCAAATTGTTTCTTTGGATGCACCAAGGTGCTCACGAGTTGTTTGCAGAGCAAGGCAGCCAACACATCATCCTATCTTCTTACAGTCGTTCCAGGGCTTGTTCCGACCCTTATCATGATCCGTATCCATTCTATCCGAAATCATCAGGTTATTTCAACGGATGCAACCGAGGTACAGGCACACTCCGAACAGGCCCGAGGGGGGATATCTGTTTTACGGACGACTGAGATCAGTACGTCTTACCAGGCGAAACAAGTGCCCATTATTCAGCTCGATCGATTCGGAAGTGAAGATCAGGTTGATGAGAAGGAACACCATTGTGTTCGAAAATCGAACTCTTTTGCAGATTCTGTATGATACTGAGATGCTGATTGTATAGCTGGAGATCTAACCATGTAGTTGTATTCAATTGATCTATTAATTGATTGCGTAAAGCATGGGGTGTCATACAAATCGAACAGGACGAATCACGTGCATCTTCTCAAGCTCAAATCAATTGAACCATTCTTCTCATGCTCCGATCTTTCAGCCGTCAACTGCGACCTCAGTATTCACTTGTCAATAGGACACATTTACAAACAGGTTTTTGTAGGAGAATGGCATCCGATACGGCATCACCCAAATATACGTTTGTAGTATACGCTCCTGATCTCACCGATCCAGAAGCTTTCGATCGAAGAATGAAAGTTCGCCAACAGCATCTCTCTGCTGCAGTCCCTGCAAATCAGAGCGGATACCTTAGTAAGTTATTTGGCGCTCAAAAAATACATCCCTGATCTATCTGATCGCACTCATTGGAAACATAGAAATGGGAGGTGCAATGTTGACTCCCGAGTCGCTCACGGCTCAGCCAGGCGATAAGAAACTGGTTGGATCTATTTTATTCTACGAGGCATCATCTATTGAAGAAGTGAGAAAAAGTGTTGAGGAGGACGTGTACTACAGTGGGAACGTGGTGAGAATGGTTATTGCATCTGGATCTGCTACGCTTGATTAATCCTGCCTTTCATAATCAATATTCAAGTGGGATAAGGAGAAGATAGTAATCCTACCCTTCGTCGCTGCAGTCGGCTCTTTCAAATAATCGTACGGGTGTTGGAGACAACTCTGAATTTATCCGTGTACATAATGGAGCAGATTTGGGAAACTCAACCAAGTCCAGAGCGCAAACAATGGTGTGCCATAATCTGTAAAATCTGGAGCATGTGAATGTCGCTGTAAGGTGTAACGGAACATCTCTCAGCGGATGGTACGGATGATGGACCGGATGATCTACACACGCGCGTATTAACGAGATAACACACAGGTTTACTTCATTGTGCTTTATGTGTAAGAAGCAGTTCAATGGTCTCGTCACAGTCAGTAGAATTGCGCCCAACTGAGCCCTGGGAGGTGGGACCCTGTGATTGACTGCTTGTACGACATGTTGGAACAAACAATTGTCGCTGTTCAACCTCAACCTCCACGTCCGTGTGGGACGCATTGTTCCCTGGATTCCGGACCTTACGGTAATCTAACACGCATATCTTCTTTGAAGTCTGTTCTTCTATGACAAGAAGGTTGACAGGTTATATTCCTGTCAACGAAGTCTTCCGTCATCGTTTGCCTATCTAGCACCGACGTAACAAAATGTCGGAAGGTCGTCGCTGCTACGGCGTTTCGTCATCCGGACGAGTTTCTCGCTCAATTGATTGCTGTTAATTAGCATTTCCCAACTCAGTATCGCGGTACACACGTATCTGCCGATCTCATTCACGAGAATCACTCGCAACTAACTCCACAGTTGCTGCCCAATCACCTACACAACTGCTATTGGCGTGCCTAGCTCTTACCCTACCCACCAAGGACCACGTTTATCCAGCCACGAGAGCAAGGTCTCTCGCTGAACCTCGGGTGATTGGATAAAGACTCTGGCGCTCATTCAACTGTGGGATGCCTGGTACCGAATGTGGGTGAAGGATCTTAGGTTTTGGCTCACGCCGGTGTTTTAGTGGGACTGTCCGATCAGGTGAGCCTAGTTCTCTGACTTCAGCTTCCGATTCTCAAGCTTAATGTCCAAAGATATCCATTTTCGGGCTCGGCCAACCACGTTATTGCCCCACCCCTCTGGAAGACACTATGTGGTCAAGGTTTCTGGGGTGGGTGTGTCAAGCGCTGACTCCTCAATTACGGATCTCGTTGTTCAATGCTCCTTATTCAAGCTATGGCGGGATTTCATTGTCTGAGATTACTCAGACGAGCTGGTATGATTTAAAAGTATAGCCATGCTAGTCCAGTAAATATCATCATTCACTTATTCTTTCTTCTTTCACTTCCTCTTCTCTTACAACATCCTTAATCAACATGTCTGCTCCCCCTAAGCCTCTTGTTGCTGCCGACGACGCCGCTCGTGCCGAAAATGTCAACGTCGTACGTGATATGTTTCCTACAAACATTAGCTTTTTTGTCTTACTAGCATTGTCCATGAAGACACTCTTTGATGGTCGTCAAGCCTCTTGCAAGCTCAATGTCACCGTGGTCGGATGTGGTCTCGGTGGTCTCGCCGCCGCTTACACTATTGCCAAGGCTGGACACAACGTCACGATTCTTGAGGATGCTAAGGCAATCGGTGAAGTTGGAGCTGGTATTCAGGTCAGCCCTAACTTGAGCCGACTGTTGATCCGATGGGGTCTCGGAGAGGCACTCGAGAAAGTTGCCGTGCTCCCTGAGGGATTGGAATTCAGACGATGTAAGGTCTCTGAATATTTTACCTCTTTTGTCGCTCACTGTCTTGCTCAGGGGAGGACGGTGAGAAGATTGGATACACCAAATGGGGCCCAGAATATACCAAAGAGTTCGGCGCTCCTTACTATCACATCCACGTAAGTAAATCTCCATGGCTTTTAAATGAGATCTAATTAATACTCTTTCACTACAGCGAGCTGACTTCCACAAACTCTTGTATGACTTGACCATTCCTTTTGTCAACCTCCGCCTCGGATCTCGTGTCGTTTCCATTGATGGCGACAAAGCATCCTGCACTCTTGCCTCCGGCGAAGTCGTCGAGGGTGATGTGATCATTGGAGCTGATGGTGTCAAATCCATGATTCGCGAACAAGTTGTTGGTCATGAAGACAAGCCAGTTCCCACTGGTGATGCTGCCTTCCGGTAAGCCCACATGTCGATCATGATCTATCGGTTCTAATTTCAACGTACAGTGCCATCGTCGACTCTGACTTGATGCTTGCTGACCCTGAACTCCGTGATCTCATCGAGCACCCAACCATGGTCGGATGGCTCGGCCCTGGTCGTCACGTCATGACTTACCCAATTGTGAGAAAAACATCCACGATAGCTGAGTTACTACTGACGCATTTTGTTTCATAGCGTGCCAAGAAGCAATTCAACTTGGTTCTTCTCCATCCTGATGATGGTTCCGTTGAATCCTGGGAAGCCGAAGGTAGCGCTGAAAGGATGAGGGAAGACTTCGCTGGTTGGGATCCTAAGTACGTTCTACCTGGACTTTCCTGGGAAGCGATTAACTGATATGCCCGCGCTTAGACTCATGAAGATCCTGAACATGATTCCTTCCACGCTCAACTGGAAGCTCATGGACCGCAAGCCCTTGAACACCTGGATTCATCCTTCCGGTAAGGTTGCCTTGCTCGGAGATGCTTGCCATCCTATGTTGCCCTATAGGGCCCAGGGTGCTGCTATGGCCGTAAGCAGTCAAGTTTTGTCTTTCTCGTGGCTTTGAGTGTTGACATACAATCATTCCAGGTTGAGGATGGTGCTGTGCTCGGCAACCTCTTCTCACGACTCAACAGCGCTTCTCAAATTCCATTCCTCCTCAGAACATACGAGAACATGCGCTTGAAGCGTACTGCAGACACTCAGGCTTCCTCTCGCCTTAACCAGGTCATCTTCCATTTGGAAGATGGTCCCGAACAAGTCAAACGTGATGCTTCCATGAAGGCTGCTATGAACGGTGAAGAGGGTGATAACAACGCCAACCAATGGGCTGATAAGAAGAAGAGCGCTGCTCAATTCGGATATGATGCTGATGAAGCTGTGAACACATGGTGGGCTAACGGAGGCAAGGAGGCATTCCAGGCTGCTGCGTAACTTAAAAAACACCCTGCAAGGTTTCTGGTCAGTATTCTAGATGAAAGATTGTATTAATTATCATAAAACATCCCCAGTAAATCAATGACTTATTTACATGATTGGATGCTTTGCTTGTCGATTGCCATGTCCGGAAACGGAAAGTGATATGTTCGAACACGTTCCCTTAAAAATCGCGCCGTCCAACTGCGAGCATTCCTTTCTATCGGCGCCAAGATCGTTTCGGGTCACCTACCATAGTTCCAGTTCTTCTAGGATGCGCAGTACATCAAACATGGGTCTCAAAAGATTAGGTGACACGTGGGGGCATCATTGTGCAGTCTCACGCGACCTGTTGGCGCACCGGAACGATGTCAGGATGGATGTTCCGTCCGTGACGGCGCCAAATATTAAATGCAGTTTCAACCCATTGAGCTGCTCCGCCTCTTTATCTCATTCATCAACCTCTCCCTTTCCTCCTCGCTGACCTTCATTGACCAGGATTTCTCGGTAAAACGGTTATCTTTGTGCCATTTGAGCTTCCAGAAGCACAGCCTGGCTGCGAAATTGGAATTGCCAAAACTTTGAGGTTAATCATCGTATCGAGCTCGCAGTAATCGTGAGTGTGTCGTTACCTTATTTGTTAGGCTATTCTGCTTCGGACAGCTGAAATAGTCATGCGACGCATGATCCGAAGCAGCGACCTTTTTTACGAACTTCAGCACATAACGACAAGACATTGTAACATTAACACACAACGATGGCTATGATTTCCGATCCTCAACCTCATAAGCCCCTAGTGTCAGCGGATGTTGATGCACGGGCAGATGGCATATCTCAGGTATGTGACGACGTCGCGAACCACTCACTGAGCACAGGACTCATCCATCTTGGCTTTCTGACAGAAAACTGTCTTGTATGGAGGTCGTAAAGCGCGTCTATCTCTAAACATAGTTATCGTTGGATGCGGTTTAGGTGGTCTGGCAGCAGCCCATGCCCTTGCCAAAGCTGGACACAAAGTTACGGTTCTGGAGGATGCTCCAGCGATCGGTGAAGTCGGAGCTGGAATTCAAGTTAGTCCAAACGTATCAAAATTATTGATTCGATGGGGTCTGGGTGAAACACTCAAAAAGATTGCGGTTCTCCCTGAGGGTATCGAATTCCGCCGTTGTAGGTCGAATATATTCCTAAATTTATGCAATAAATCTTACAATATCTACACAATAGGGCAGAATGGGGAGAAACTTGGTTATACTACATGGGGGTCTCGCATGATAGATGACTATGGAGCACCATACTATCACATACACGTCAGTTTCATTCGATTCTCAGCGAAGGAACAGCTGGCTCATTAGTGCCGGAAACATCTAGCGCGCGGATTTCCATAAATTGCTCTACGATCTCGCTTCTCCGCACATCAAACTACGTCTAGGAAGTCGTGTGGTATCTGTGGATCCCTCTGCACCTTCCTGCACATTAGCCTCTGGAGAGGTAGTCCATTGTGACCTCTTGCTTGGTGCGGATGGCCTCAAATCAATCATCAGAGAGACTGTTCTAGGAGTTCCAGATAAGGCAGTACCTACAGGTGATGCGGCTTATCGGTGAGTCGGAGTAGTCTCCATTTAGCAGTCTGCTCATCCACTCCATAGTGCCCTGGTTCCAGTAGAAAAGATGATCAACGATCCTGAGCTAAAGGATTTTATAGATCGTCCACGAATGATTGGATGGATTGGACCCGGACGTCATATTATGACATATCCAGTGGTATGCGTCATCCTCCTTGCTCGTTGAAGTGCCAATCAAATCCATGTTTCCATCAGAGAGCCAAGAAGGAGTTTAATATGGTGCTTCTTCACCCCGACGACGGTTCTGTGGAATCTTGGCAGGCCGAAGGAAGCGCAGAGAAGATGCGAGCCGATTTTCGCGGGTGGGACCCCAAGTATGTGTTGACCCATTCCTCCCGGAATCCACTCGCTCATCGAAGTATAATAGGATTCAAAAACTTCTGGAAATGGTACCATCTACATTGAAGTGGAAACTTATGGATCGCAAGCCACTGCATACCTGGGTGCATCCTTCTGGCAAAGTAGCATTACTCGGAGATGCTTGTCATCCTATGTTGCCTTACAGAGCTCAGGGTGCAGCGATGGCTGTGAGTATGGTTTCTCCAGTGAGGTACTCATGACTAATTTGTGCCCACAGATTGAGGACGGGGCTGTACTGGGCAATCTTTTCTCTCGTCTCTCACATCCTCGTCAGATCAAACCGTTGCTTTACGCTTTCGAACTGCTTCGCCTTCCACGCACGGCTCAAGTACAGGGATCTTCATCCCTGAATCAAAAGATATTCCATCTACCCGACGGACCGGAGCAGTTGCAGCGTGACAAAGAGATGAAGCAGGCTATGAACGGCGAAGCAGGGTTGGGTAACCCAAATCAATGGGCGGATACCAAGAAATCTGCTGAGCTGTTTGGCTATGATGCGGACAAGGCAGTTGACGAATGGTGGGCAGAGCGTGGGGAGAGAGAGATTGGCCGTTTGGCTTCGGAATCAATGATGGAGAGAGCAAAGTTATAGCACCCATGCCATATGGACCTAACATTAGCTTGTAATTTCAGTTCATTCATGTTATATGTACAGTATACTGGCGTTAGTTCAATCCAAATACTTCCTTATACCAGGATTCCTCCTTTTCTAGGGCAGCTTTGACAGTTTCCGCTTTCCTCCAACCATGTCCTTCACCCTCAAACAATATGTATTCAACTTTGCCTCCTCTTTTCTTTATCTTTTCCACGATCGCTTCCGCTTGACTTGGTGGGACGACGGCGTCGACGTCGCCTTGGAGAACCTAAAGAGTATAATCCATCAGCTGTTGAGCCACAATGATAATGTCACACGTTGCTCAGCCACTCACTAATAGAGGTGCGACTATTTTTTCGGCATGATGCACCGGACTACGAGCCTTATAAACCTCCGGTACTTCTTCCAGTGTACCTCCCACCAGTTTCTCCAAATATCGTGATTCAAACTTATGGGTATCCCGAGCCAACATTTCGAGATCTGTTACTCCATAGGATGAAGTCCCAGCAGCAAAGACTGTGGGCTTCGCGATCAGGGCATCCAACACCGTAAAACCACCTGAAACGGAAGGTGAATCGACTCATAAGATGTATGGAAAGTGCTGGTTGAGCATACCTGCCGAACCACCTCTGATAGCAACACGTCGAACATCGATTAGTCCCCGTGCTCCAAGCTGCTCGATGACTGTGACGCTGTCTTCTACATCAACAATTCCCCAATTACCACGCAATCTCTCCCTATGGAACTGATGTTAAGAATGATTACGTAATGAATAAAGGATTTACTTCACCTATAGTCTCTTCCATATCCGCTGGACCCTCCATAATTGACATCTACCCTAGATTAGGGGTGTAAATAAAAGAATATTCAAAAGAAAAATTGACATTTACCAAGCCCAGCCACGGGATGTAAAATATGTTGTTACCCAATTTAATCCAGGAGGCACGTTGCCAGTTGGACCACCATGGATATTACATATGCACGGGGGTAACTCTCTGTCCTTCCCACCAGAGTACTCTGGGTTCGTAGGAGGGAAGTAAAGAGCATATAGAGGCTGTTTGGTTTCCGGAGTTATGAGTTCTATTGAGCTTGGCTTAGGGAACAACGAAGAGGATAAACTGGAAGCAAGTGATGAAGTCGATTTAAGATTTTGAAACTGTGGCTTCAGTTGGTCAGAGGCCCGATAATCGCTTGGTAGGGTGAGCAATACTAAAGCCGGTGCATCATCGTCCTTGGTACCCACAAAGACGACCCTATTCTCGTCTATGGCATGAACATGAGAGACCCGAACGTATGAGGACTCTATGGGCACCTGCTTTCCCGAGACAACGTCAACAATGCACAGCTGGAGGACCCCTTGTTCAGTGGGAGATGCGAGGATGGTCTGGTTACCTAGCGACGCGTAAGCAGACGCTCCCAGCTTCCAGGCCGGCTCAGCATATTCTTGCGCGGCTGGACTGGGTAGTATAGGGGAAGATGCCTCATTAGAGATCTGATATCGCCATGGATTATAAAAGCCTGATGCATCAGTCAGGTAGACGAGGACATCATCAGATATCCAGATTGGTTGGTTGATACTTTCTTCTTCTTTCTTCCCAGCTATAACCTTGATATTGGATAGGCTTGGCCTTTCTGATTCATCCAATAAAAGGTCTGCAAGAACTAGCTGAGAACCCTCCCAAGGCATATCCGGATGGTACCATTGGATCCATGAAATCTTTTTACCGTTTGGACTGAAGGAAGGTGATGAGTAGAAGTCGGCACCTGATGCGAGTTCTGAAACGGTTTTCGTTTTAGCGTTCACCAAAACCAAGGTGTTGACAATGTCGGGAGGTGCAGGGTTAGTGTGATCCTCGAGAATCGAAACGACCAGGTGTGAATGGGTAGGACTGATCTTGAAATCACCAAATCTGTGATTTGGATTTTCTGAGTAGTGATTCAGAGTCAAGGAATTACAGCGATCTTAGGTAGATTTTTACTCACCAGGAGTCACAGATTCCGCTACAGTGGGTGAGTTCACTTTGTAAAGTCTTTTAGTACCGTAGTCAGTGAAGTAGATCACTCCATCTCGCACAGCCACGGATGCGCCCCCATACTCATGAACGCCAGATCGCGCGTTCCAGCCTTCTCCAAAGACATCAGTTCCACTTTTTGAATCCACAATAACACTTCGGCCTGCTTCATACGGTCTGGATTCAACGTGATAGACGGCTCCGGTGACGGCATCGACAATGACTTCAGCGATGGTGATGGTCTAGAGGAAAGCGTATCTTCATCAAGTATAGGGTGAGGAACATCAATCAATGGCACAGCACCTTCTGGGTGATAAGATCGGCTCCGATGGGCGACTTCCAGGTACCGAACGGGGCGGACATCATCGGGGCGTTGATTGTGATTAGTGAATGTGATAGT
>WSUA01000073.1:0-11756 GCA_019633455.1 Tulasnella sp. 419
CCAATACTACATCGCCGCTTTCCGGCCTTACACTGGAGCTCAGAGACGAGAACTATGCGAAATCAAAAGTCCTCCCCAAAGACTGGGTAAGCATTATAGCTTCCTGACCCGTCACGCTTGATACTCACTCATTCCTTTGAGGACTAGTTCTAAAACGAGCAATCGGAAAAAGGCATCCAGGAAATTGCTTAATCAAGCCAGCACTACCTCTACAGAGCTCGATACTGATGCCCAATCACAACTCCCTAACAACACCGCCGCGCCGATCATGCGGTTCCCCGACGAACTGCTATCTAAGCTATTGTGAAAAATCAGCACGGCAACCTCTCCTCCCCATCAATTTTCCGCTGTCAGTGGGCAGTTTGTCACCAACTGCGACCGTGGGTTCTTAAAATATACTTTGACTCGGGTTTACACACAACTCGGGATGTGACAGCCGATGCGGCCAGGGTGCCCGCGAAGGACGACGATGCCGAAACACGATGACGCTAGTTTCGTTCCGGGCCTCGTATACAAAGGAAGCAAATGTCCAGACACCCTTGAACTCTATACTTAACTAGTTCATCGGGATGACCACTTTTGCAGCGGCTCAAGCGATCAACGCTTCATATTCAACCACCTATCGACCTGTTGCTCTCTTTGTCGGCGGAACATCTGGCATTGGACAGGGTGCGGCAGAGCGTTTCGCCCACTACACTAAAGGTAAGTATAACATATTAAATCCACTTAGTGAGTCTTATTTGATCTTAACATGATATCGTAGGAAATGCACATATCTTAATCTGTGGTCGTAACAAGTCTGCAGCGGATGAAATAATCTCTGCCTTCCCAAAGACAACTTCGTCAACCTTCGAGTTCATTCAATGCGACGCGTCGCTGATGAAAAATGTTGTCCAAGCTTCTTCCGACATCAAATCTCGATTAAGTAACCTCAACTATCTCGTCATGTCTCAAGGAACAACGGCATTCAGCAAGCGCGAGGACACATCCGAAGGATTGGACAGCAAACTAGCGCTTCACTTTTATTCAAGATGGAAATTTGTGGATGAACTTCTGCCGTTGTTGTTGAAAGCTAAAGATGAGGGCCAAGAAGCGAGGGTGATGAGCGTGATGGCAGCAGGTCGCGGAGGAAGTATCGACACGGACGACTTGGGTCTGAAGAAGAATTATAGCCTTAGGGGTATTGCCCAAACAGCACCGACATACAACGATATTTTTGTACAAGTGCGTATTACACGTATCAGCTTCATTGTCGTGACAATAACAGTCATTTCAGGAATATGCTCAAAAATATCCGGGAGTCTCATTTACTCACATCAACCCTGGTCCAGTGAAGACGCCAATAGTCACCAAGTCTCACTGGGCGCTAAGGGCTCTAGCATATCCTATCGTTGCTCTATTGGCAGAGACACCAGAGACATGTGGGGAGTACCTGACATCCGTCCTATTTCGCTCTGAGCTATCGAGCGGCGCACATCATCTCGATAAACATGGGGATCCAGTACCAGCAAGCAAGTTATACGTGACTGACGATGCTCGACAAAAGTTGATGGCGCACTTCAAAGAGGTGACAAGTGCTTAAGATTCGAGTTGCTGGATGCTGGCGGAGCTGGGGCATGCAAACTAAACTATAATGCGTTATTCCTTGTTGATATGGAATGAAAATTATCTACTGTCCTAACCTGATTTGTACGTAGATAGAATTAAATCAAACTTGATTCAGCAACTTACAATTCACTCCCTGAGTCCCAAGGACATTGGGAGGTTGTGAGTGTCGAATTGACCTATTTCTCGACCTTGATCGTTGGAAGGACGGGGTTGGTAAATCATGACTTCTGTATTTGCTAGATGGCCCTACTTGTGGCCATACTTCGACGTTTCTCGTTTGTAGGGTCAACCAAACTTGAAGACCAAGAGTATCGGTGCCTGAATTTGCTCGCGGTAGTGCCGAAAAAGCATTCCTGGCAGAGAAGAGCGTGGGAAGGTGGAGGTAGGTGGAGGTGAGGTGCCGATATGGGATGACGCCTCAGCCTCGGCAGCTTATACAAAAGGCGGCGATCAGAGAGCAACCAGAGAGCACCTCGTGTATCGCTATCGCTCTCCAACAAAATGCCCAGCCTCGCACAAGCCAAAGCAGCTAATGCTACATTCACAACAACATATCGACCGGTAGCACTGTTTGTTGGTGGGACTTCTGGTATTGGACGAGCCATGGCCGAGCGCTTCGCTCACCACACCAAAGGTAGCAGCAGCACAATATTTCGACCAAGCGTAATTTCACTGAGCGTATGTCTGCAGGAAATGCACACATTCTAATTTGTGGTCGTAACAAGGCAGCTGCTGAAGAAATAATTGCTGGTTTCCCAAAAACGCCTGGCTCAACTTATGAGTTCATTCAATGTGACGCTTCATTGATGAAAAATGTTGTTCAGTGCTCCTCAGAAATCAAGTCTAAACTTAGTACTCTCAACTACCTGGTCATGTCTCAAGGGATATTAACATTCCAAGGACGTACTGAAACATCGGAAGGAATCGATTTCAAACTAGCTCTCCACTTCTATTCAAGATGGAAGTTCGTGAATGAACTCTTACCATTGTTATTGAAAGCAAAAGATGAAGGACAGGAAGCGAGAGTCATGTCTATCATGGCGGCTGGATATGGAGGAAAGGTTGATACGAGCGACTTAGGCTTGAAGAGGACTTACTCATTGATAAATGCTGCCTTGGCAGCTCCGACATATAATGATATAATGATCAAGGTGAGTGGATTGATAGCCTTGTTGGTACCTTACTAAGCTCTCTATCTTGTTCCAAGGAATACGCCCAAAAGTATCCTCAACTTTCATTCATTCATAGTCACCCTGGTGCGGTGGACACTCCGATAGCACGTAATTCTCACTGGGCTTTGAGACTGGCCTCCCCTCTCCTCTCATTACTGGCTGTCAAACCAGAAACGTGCGGGGAATACCTGACATCGGCACTTGTTCGTCCAGAGTTTGCTACTGGCGGACATCACCTTGATAATCATAGTGATCCGGTACCCGAAAGCAAGGTCTACGTGACTGATGATGCCAGAGAGAAGCTAGTCGCGCATTTCAAAGACGAGACAAACGTTTAGTGGTTGATTAGACGGTCCTAACGATGGAGACAGCGACATGCACATTATTCTTTCCTCGCGTTGTTTGAAGGACACGGCGCTGTCATTTCCAAAAGTTTTCATAACTTTCTGATATGTATATACCCTAATCAATCAAGTTAGCGCATGGTGATCATATTTTGAGTTCAGATCTCATTTACTGACATGCGTGCTCATATTTGCCGACGCAGTAAGGGGCTCCAGCGAGTAGGACCGCATTTAGAGGTAATACGAGCACGTGAGCATGTGATTATGGGGAGAAGACCGCGTTCTAACTCCGTCAACAACTAATGAAAACTTTCAAGAGCGGTACGCGGATACTTTGGCACTGAGCATTACTATACATCATCTTTCCGAAGACTCGTGCCGCAGGAATTAAGACGGTCAGAATGACCGAGACGATGCCGAAGAAGCAATGATTACGGCTCTTCAAGTTCGGCGATGTATATAAGGCCCGGAGCGTCGTCCAGACAGCCTTAGTTTCATTCCTCAAACCCATACAATACCATGCCGAATCTTGCAAGAGCTAAAGCCGCCAACGCTGCATACTCGGTCGCTTATCGTCCTGTAGCCCTTTTTGTGGGCGGTACCTCGGGCATTGGCCAGGCCGTCGCAGAGCGTTTCGCTCATTATACTAAAGGTGAGAGCTAAATACGAAGCCCGGATTCGTATTTCCCTTGACGTAAAGATACTCTAACTTCAAATAGGAAATGCTCATATCTTGATTTGTGGTCGTAACAAGTCAGCGGCAGACGAAATCATCGCTGCTTTTCCAACAACTACTTCTTCAACTTTCGAGTTCATTCAGTGCGATGCGTCCTTGATGAAGAACGTCATTCAATCCTGTGCAGAGATCAAATCAAAACTCAGCACTCTCAACTATCTCGTCATGTCTCAGGGAATATTTAACTTCCAAGGCCGTAACGAGACTTTGGAAGGAATCGATATCAAGCTGGCGCTCCACTTTTACTCGAGGTGGAAATTTGTGGATGAGCTCATGCCGCTGTTATTGAAAGCCAAAGAGCAAGGCCAAGAGGCGCGGGTTATGACTGTCATGGCAGCCGGTCGGGGAGGAAAGACAGACATTAATGATTTGGGCCTGAAGAAGACATACAGTCCAACTAACGCTGCTATCGCCGCTCCCATATACAACGATCTTCTTGTGAAAGTGAGTTGTTGCGTGTTCAAGTTTTCATGTTAGTGTCTAACAATAATCTAGGAATATTCGCGACAATATCCACAACTCTCGTTCACGCACATCCACCCTGGTCCAGTGGATACACCCTTGGCCTCTAAATCTCACTGGGCGATAAAAATGATCTATCCACTTGTTGCGTGGCTCAACGTTGATCCAGAAATATGCGGAGAGTTTTTGATGTCTGCACTTGTTCGGCCAGAGTTTGCGCGAGGCGGTCATCATTTGGGAAGCCATATTGATCCAGTACCGGAAAGCAAGTTGTTTGTGACTGATGAAGCGCGGGAGAAGGTGGTGGCCCATTTCAAAGAAGTGACGAAGGTCTGAAGGCATAAATCGAATGCTGATTGCGGCTGTTTAATCGCACTAATATATTGGTAGACTTTTGTAGATTAGCCTGGTGTCACGGTATCTTTCATTTGATCTACTGATCCTCCAATTAAGCTTTGCTCTCCCCACTCCCCAATGAATTGATTATGACAATTTGAGTACCTGACTGGTTGTACTCAAATAAGAGGGCACATGACATAATGTGCGCCTTTTCCGCTTTCATTGGCGTTAGATTTTTTTGACGCTCGGCTAGTTCCGGATACCGGATCCTCAGCATATAACTGCCTCGTGGTTGAAACCATTTCAGCACGCCTTCATCTCGCAATGCCAGAACTCAGCGTAGCAAAGACTACCAACTCGGCCTTTTCACCGATATACCGACCCGTTGTTCTAATTGTTGGAGGAACGTCAGGTATTGGACGTGGAGTGGCGGAGCGGTTTGCCCATTATACTCAAGGTATTGTCACTACCACTCATTCCTATCACGTTGAAATGGGATTTAAGCTTTCTTTGAAACGAATCAGGAAACTCTCACATTCTGATATGTGGTCGTAACAGAGTTGCAGCGGAAGAGATTATCGCTTCTTTTCCAAAGCATCCCGAATCCCTCTATGAGTTTGTTGAATGCGACGCATCATTGATGAAGAATGTCGTTCAAGTTTCATCAGTTCTCAAATCGAAACTCACCACTCTCAACTATCTGGTGATGTCTCAAGGAATATTCACATTCCAAGGCAGAACGGAGACTGCAGAAGGCATCGATCACAAGCTTGCACTTCACTTCTACTCTAGATGGAAGTTCTTTGACGAGTTATCACCGCTTTTACTCAAAGCGAAAGAACTTGGACAAGAAGCTCGGGTAATGACGGTGATGGCTACTGGAGATGGTGGCAAAATTGACATGAACGACCTAGGTCTGAAGAAGAACTATTCAATGTGGAACTCTGGTAAAGCTGCTCCGACTTATAATGACTTACTGGTCGAGGTGAGGGTCACTTGGTTATATGCTCCTTGTTTCATTGACTGACAACAGCATAAGGAGTATGCTGTGAAATACCCCCAGCTGTCCTTCATCCACGCACATCCTGGCGTTGTGGATACCCCCATCGCCGGTCGTTGCCACTGGCTCTTCAAAGCCATACTCCCTCTGCTCACCATTTTCGCAGTTTCTCCTGAAACCTCAGCTGAGTACTTGCTCTCTTCGCTCATTCGACCCGATTTTGCAAAGGGCGGATTTCACGTAGAGCGTCACGGGGATCTCGTTCCCGAATCTCATCTATACATCAGTGACGAAGCGAGAGAGAAAGTATTTGCGCATTACAAAGAGCTCACCAACGTTTAATGGGGGGGAATGTCCTCGATTCACTCTTAGTTCCATTGCTTCAGATGTGTATTAGCTACTTGACTCAATTCAAATGGTTTCGGTTTACATAATCCGTGGAGCAGCTTATGCCGCTTACGATATCGAAATATTTCCGACCCTGCATGCAAAGTTAGTGTGGACTTTTCGCATCTCGATCTCTGGCGGATGTAGTTAAAGGATCAGGGCAGTGAACGTGTTTCATTGCAGTGGTTTTGGAGATACAGTTGTTTAGAGCAGACACTCACTGAAAGAGAGGATCCGAGTAAAGATTCCGAGCCGATGTGTATGTAAACATGGTTCAGGTAAAGGTATCATGTACTGCGCAACGCAGCATATCTGATAGAAACTATCAAAGCTCCCGAGATGATACGTGGGTATATAAGCCCTAGGAGAGTTGTGTATAACCACGCGAAAAAGCCAAGCAAAACATGTTCCACATGGTCAAAAGGCACAGAACTTGATCTGAAACTTTGAGATGTCCGGGGAGCCCAGACTTTTTGCAGAAAGAATCATTCCGATCATATATTTGAAGTACCTATAACAACAAATCGATGTCGAATATCAGAAGCCGAGGCAGAACTTTATGATGCGAAGAAATACCATTCGAGTTGGTGTGCGGGCGGGCGGCTGGTTTTGGACCTCGTGCCTGAAAAACCAAATGATCGGTACAGTGGAATACACTTGACGAAGGCTAGATCCAACATATGACAGTCAGGATGGCATTTGAGTCCTCCAGGTTGGTGTGGATGGTCGGGTGTCGTGGCCCAGGGCTTCCATTTTTTGGATTTGAAAGATTCCGAACCTTTCTGGGCATGCAAAAGCGAGATACCAATAGGTCGGAACTGGTGGGAGTCATGGGGTTGGGATTGGGAACTCTTGGATTAGATCTGACGAAACATGTCAAGTTGGGGAGGGTTGGGGGAATCGCGGGTATCCTCGTCCTCTTCAGATAAAGCAAGTATAGTCTTGGCATCTTCAACCCCTGCGCAGTGCAGAAACCTAAGTAAAGAAACTAGAACCCATGTTCTCCGACGATGCTCTCTTGAGATTTCAGTCGTTTGACTTACTTCGGTAGATGCCGGCGGAAGACGTCAAAGTCGCGAATCAGCGATTTAGCGGTGTACTTGCATCGAACACGGCGAAGAAGCGGCATGAAGCCATTCTCAGAATGGTAAACCTGCATTTCCAGTTCTGGAAAAGGATCGGAGGTGAGTCTTTTGGATATTTGATTTTGGAAACAATGCTTCGTTCATTTCTCTATTTGTTGAAGAATCACCCAGTTTTGAATTCAGCCCACCACTGCCATTCCAACGAGCCTAAAAATGGAGAGATAGCCTTCGACTTGCACAAAAGCGATCGCCCAGGATCGACATCAAGTGAATTGAAAAATGGTTACGAGATCTGGGAGTGTCGGGATGAAGATATCGGGAATACCGGGATGATGGAGC
The DNA here is from genome assembly GCA_019633455.1 of Tulasnella sp. 419. Taxonomy (NCBI): domain Eukaryota; kingdom Fungi; phylum Basidiomycota; class Agaricomycetes; order Cantharellales; family Tulasnellaceae; genus Tulasnella; species Tulasnella sp. 419. Next base: position 7,473 of record WSUA01000073.1, read on the forward strand.
TGAACCTGAGTGACTTTTTCCATCCGTGATCCTACATTCCAGAGTCGCGAGAAGGGAAAAGTTGGACAGATCGAGGATCATTTGAATTGAGGAACGTTGGAAAGGATGGGTCGACTCTGAGAGTCATCCTTTCGGGGCGAGTGGAAGCAAATTTCAAGTTTACCAAAAGAGAGGAGGTACGGTGTCGATCTTTTAATGAAGAAGAGCCCGTTTTTGGCTAGAATTGGACATAGTTGGAGAGTTGGTGTAACCTTGGACTTCAGCGAAAGACTCACCTAGTCCATGTTCGTTGCAAATTTAATAGTCATCTCGACTCCTTATACCCATTCGTGCCACAAGAAGCCTGAGATTTTCGTTCGCATGGTAGGAGCCACTTATGCCCGCTGTGTTTAAAGCGAGCCTTTCCAATTCAAGGGTTGATGAACCACGTCCCTAAGGAAAAAAAGGTTGATCGAGTAAGAAAGGGATTGAACCACGTACATGATGCAGGTTTGATGTAAGATGAATGATAAACTTGGTAATCGAAAACGCCCAAAGTTTAGCTCGCTGTGAAACGCGAAAATAGAGCGATCACATAAGTGGGGCTCCGTTATTAGCAACAACGGAGACGTTTTTCTTCTTTGCATAGCCACCAATTCATGGCTGCGAGACGGGGAACAAGAAGAGTTTCAGAAAGGGAGTATACAGAGAAAGGAAGATGCCGCCGACATTGCCATCTATAATTGTCATGACGATAATTCAGCGAGTCGGCGCCGAGAGAGGTGGAATGCAAGAATGGATGGCCGGAAGGGACGCGTGTGGGTGTGTTCTTGATAAGACGAGGTGCGCCGTACGAATCGAGGTCAAACGGGAGGTCAACGTCGCGCATGCTCTTCGCTCCAACGATGACGCGCGATGGAAATAATCGCGTGAATGATCATCGAATGTGTCTTTGAGAGAAAATGTGTTGTTTATGTGGGTGAATGAATTCCAGGCGACCCAGGAGTGTGGGGTGGACCCTTAGACCCCATGCATTTTGCGCCTTCATGGAAATGTTTCTAGCTCGGATTGCTGCTTCTTTAACCTTGCGCAGCCCTGCTTTATATCTCTATCACGGCAAGTGAAATTATCGTTCATTCCCTCCTTTTTCTCTCCTTCCTTTCTCATCATTGCTCATGGACTTTGACGGTGGCAACGGTCGACATCTTTATTACAATCACCATCTTCAAGGTCATCGCTTTCAATCTCATATCGACAGATCATCTCCAGTCCCATTCATCCCTCAGCATGACATCAATCAAGAAGCAATTCGTGTTGGTCCGCACGAGCATGATTCACCACCTTCAAATCATGAAGCAAGAAATCGCGCAATATCAACTACAAAAAGCACCTTCTCAGATGACGGCAAAGGCCCAAAGAGTAAATCCCCTTCTGGTCAAAACCAAAAGTCTGGCGGAATATTCAAAAAAGTCATGAAGGAGTTGACAGGGGGAAATGCTACCAAGTCACAAGAGAGTACGAGTCCATATTCGGCTGGAGAGAAGAAGGAAAAGGTCTTGGTGAGCATATCTCACTGATTACGACTTGTATATCTCCTCACTTTTTCTATCAAGGCTTACGGACGTGGGGGTGCCGGGCGAGCCAAGGCGAAAAAGACCGCCAACAGTAACTCGTCCACAAACCTTACACGAGCAGCTCAGTCCTCGGCATCGCTTGCTCTCTCGGATGAGCTACGATCGTTACATTCCGAATCCTCACGTGCTGCCATGTCGACTAAATCATCCCGAAAAGCCAAACAGCCCGTCTTCGATCCCTATTTGAAACAAATGGTCGGTGGAGATCCACCTCCTCTTCCTGAATCTAGTCGTGGACCACCATCAGCTTGGTCTTCGGGTCGAAGTGATACTGCGTCTACGTATTTCTCGCATGCCCGGTCCGCGCCTTCAACACGGGCAGGGAGTAGATTAGGTTGGGAGACCGAGACGTATATCACCGATACTACCAATACCAGCTGGGAACCTTCTTCTGCGGGTATAGGTCCATCCTCATCTTACGTTTCTCGCAAAGGCTCTGTACTATCCTCATCCTCTTCATCCAATCACAACCTTCAATATCAACCATTACCCACCCCATCACCCTCAGAAGTAACTTCATATAGCAATGGACCTCCATCCTCGTGGAAAGGACCCCTGCCCCCACCTTCTCAAGTCCCTCCAGCGCCTAATTCGGATTTTTCTTCCAGCAGTAATAGCACAATTACTAACGCCAATTACCAGCAATACATCCGAGATCCCAAAGCGCCAACCGACTCCCAACACCAGGTCAACCCATCTCCTGCTGTCCAACCGATCCTAGAGAATCCACAGCAGGTAGATGCTTTGGCTACACTTCAAGCTCTTTTCCCCACGCTTGCCCTTCCATCGACATCTAATGTTGCTAGCATGGCAGCAGCCGCGGCAGCTTATCAGCAACTCGCTAATACCCTAGCTGCAGCAGCAGTTACCATGCCTCTCCAAAACCAACAGTCAATTCCCGATATGTCTTCACTCGCTAGTCTCATACCCTCGGCCTTGGCACCTGTGGGACCGATGGACCCGTCATTGATCGCCCAGTTCAACGCCTATCGAATTCCAGAAGAGCAAGGGCCCAAGATTCTCAAACCTCCGCCACGGCATAAACAAGCCCTCCGTTCTGGTTCTAATTCTGATTCTGATTCTTCTCACAATCACGAACACAGGCAGGGAGGACATTCTCAACCGCAATTACCTCCTTCTCCGCCTTTAACCGCTAATATTGATTCTCCGGGTCATCATAATTCCGCTGTTAATCAAGCGAGATATCCTAATAATAGGAAAGGAAGTGAAGCGACTATACAACCTCATGCTTCAAGACATCATCCTCTCACTGCGCCGGTTTCAGCGATCGATCCTCATCCTCCACGAAATCTATTCCCGCCTTCGAATACCTCTGTACAACCGCAGTCTTCCCTTGAAAGCTTGGTCGATGGTGGAAACACCAATAGCCATAGCAAGGATCAGAGTAGTAGTTACAGCACGGCGAGTAGTGAGAGGGCCCACCTTGATGCTGAGAGGGAGAGGGAAGAACTTACGAGGCGGCTGGAATTGTTGGAGATGGAAGAGAGAAGGTTGATTGAGGAACGGGAGAAGAGGGAACGAGAGCGTCTTGAACTGGAACGGGAACGTGAAAAGAGGGATCGAGAGGAGAAGGAGCGAGAGAGACAACGTGCTCTCAGGAGGGAACGGGAGAGACAGAGGGTGGAGCAAGAGAGGGAGAAGATCAATACTGAACGAAGAGAGAAGGACTTGAAGGACCAACACCTTCAACGACTTGCACGGGACAGAGATGCCTCGTCACGTCATTGGTCTGCTTCGACTACCGGATCAAGATCGAGGACAAGTTCGTTGGCAGGTGCGGCTGGAAGTCAAGCTGGCGACAGAGAGAGAGTAAGCTCCACTAGCTCTCTGGTCAGTGCTTCTGGAAGAGAAAGCGCGTTGGGTCTAAACCTCACTGGTACTGGAAGAGATTCTGGTTCCTCGACACCGGGTGGTAATGGACAAGTGGGCAGATTAGGAAGATTGCCGTACCTCAAGTCATCTGTCTCTGCTACATCTCTATCCTCTCCACCTTCGCACTCGCCAGTTATCCGCAAGCGTCCATCTAACCAACAGCTCCCGTCCCTCGTGACATCCAACCTTGAGACGATACCCCAACAAAGGCCATTACCTGCACCATTAGACGCAGATGAGATGCGCCGAAGGGCTAAAATGGCTTTACCTCCCATACCTGGTTCCACCCTCGTATCCCCACCTCCTCAATCAAGTCCCTCGCTGTTACCCTATGCCACCCCAAGTCCAACTCCTACTACAGACACAAATGTCGGACCATCCCCGACTGTGGCCGAGTTCGATTTCCCTATGCCTCCCACCCATATGCATAAAGGAGGAACCGCGGGGTTACGACCGCTCAATCTCGTTCAAGGACAACTGCAAGGAAGACCTACTGGTGGTTTGGCGAGACCGCTTCCACCTGATCCTACAATGGCCAGACCGGGCTTCAACCCAGGAGACCCACAAAAGATGAGAAGCTCAGCCACTAGAATATGAGCGACTCGTCACAATCGCTTAGACGATGTTTTCTTGGTTTCGTTTGCGCCTTTACTTTCTTTTCCCTTCTGTGCTCTAGCAGCAGAAGTTTTTTGGTGTATATATATTGTATATCACCTTGGGTCGGGGGTGTTTGTGTTATGCTGTCTCGTATTGTATCTCTATCCCTCTCTCTCTCTCG